>PVJA010009038.1:0-62054 GCA_004027025.1 Myocastor coypus
CCCACTCTGGGGTACAATTGGTTCTTCCCTGGAGTATCACCCGGGCCTGCCTAGGATATGATTGGATTTCTCCCTAGAACGGGATCAAGGGCCCGTCCTGGGGTATGATTGGTTCCACCCTAGGGCGCAATGAGTCCACGTCAGAATGACTGAGCACAAAAAGACTTTTTAAAGGGCTGAAGGAGGAGTCAACACTTCAGCTTGGGCTGTTGCTGTTGCTCTACTGCCGTGTTTGGTTGGCTACCTCTGTCACCATTTTGTTGCTGTTCTGCCACCATGAACTGGATGCTCTCTGCTGTGTTCCACTCAGCCTTGGGCCAGCCGAATATGGACTGAAATCTCCACAAGCTGTGAGCTAAATAAACCTTTCCTTCCTTTATTTTGAGTGTCTGGTATTTGTCCCAGCAACGAGTAAAAAGTAACTAATACAATTATCTTTGTCTGCAGAGCAAAGATAGATAGATAGATAGATAGATAGATAGATAGATAGATAGATAGATATAATAGAATTAAAATTTAAATTTAAAAAGCTTCTTGCAAGGGCATGTAGTCAATAATAGAAATATATAACTATAGGTATAGATATATAGATATACCTATAGGTATATAGGTATAGATGATAGACTATAGGTATAGATATAGAAAAATCCAGTCTGAATCTAGTCCCATACTTGCTTTCTGTTAATCAAAGCTCAAAAAGTGCATCTGATTTTATATACAGGAAACAATATCTATAGAACTATATTAAAGAAGTGAAGCCTACAAACCAGTTTGTCTTCTAATTTATATACAGAAACCAACCTCTGAGAATAAGAGGGCTGTCGTTAATATAAAGAAACAGATCAAGATAAACGAAAAGCAAATTTTATGAGGTTGGGAAAACTTCAGATTTGGTAGCAAATGAATGAGTGCTAAACAAGTAAATTGCAGAAGGAACACATTCCCCTAAAGTAAACGTGGCTTAGAGAAGACTTCAGTTTGAAAGTATTCTCCACATGTTCCTAGTCAGTGAAAAACCATCACACTTATGCTCTTATGAAAAGTGAGTTGAATTTCATTAAAAGAAAAGAAACTTGATCAGCAACAGCATCATTACAAAAATTAAAAAGTATTCTAAAGTACCTTTAAATAAAAAAAATCTGGCTCCAAAATAAAAATAGCTTCCACAAGTCAGACATAAATCTATTGGGCGAAAATGGCCAAATAACTTGAAAAGATAATGACTTTTAAATGAGTAGAAAGATGGGGAAATGAACATAGGAAATGGTAGCTCTCCCTTCTGAAAGTTTACCTTATCCTTCAATACCTACTTTATACATTTTGTGTTGGATTATGTTATACAAGGACAACTTTCTTGTGTTTGAAATCTTGCAGGAATTACCAATAAGCAACAGAGATACAATGTGGGTACATGCTCTCGAAGAAGGTTCTGACTAATATTTGGTTCAGGGTACTCTCACATCTTTAATTCATAAAATGTACAATGTCTCTAACTGCAAAATAGTAAAGTATAGTGAAATAAGTCGTGCTTGTGTTTTTGAAGTCATTATACTCAGATAGCATAATCCCCACATGAAGATTATACAGAAAAGTATAAAATAATTTATTTGTAGTTAAATGTCATTTATGAGTTCATATACTAAGACTCTAAGAAGACTCTAAATGAACTAGTATGTATGGTTTATATATTGTGTCACCTGGAGAAAACTTCAAGCTTGACTAAGTAACAGTTCTACATTCTGGTTCATAGAACCTGCCCTTCTAGGGTGTTGTTGATTGTGTCAACTTGAGAAGTTCAGAAGTTAAACTAAGTGACTTAGTAGGGGAACAAGTTCCTCACTTTGTAAACATCCCGTGGCTGTGCAGCAAGAGAGCACAGACATGGTGTGACGTGCCATACTGACCTCGGGGTGAGTAGCCAGCATACAGTCCAGGAGAAAAGAAGAGGCTTGCTCAACCCCTTTTGCTCTTGTTGCTCCTGCTGTCTTCAAGAATTGCCCTTGTGCTATGCCACTCTGTCTTGCAGGTGGCTGACTACAAACTGAAACTTCCACAAACTGTGGACTAAATAAACTTTTCCTTCCTCAATTCTGGATGTACAGTATTTTGACTCAACAAGTACTTAATGGAATATAGCAATATATCTTGAGTAAATATATCTTCAATAAATAGAATGTAAGCCACCAATGGAAAATTGAGTCTGAATTTGTGTCTAATAATAATGTGATGTATTATTTTAAGAGAATAAAAGACAAAAGCAAATTATCCACTTCATAGATGATGCAAAAGATACTGTGCAACTTTCCATCAATTCTCGATTTAATAAGAGAAGTGTGAGCAACCAAAGAGCTGAGAGACAAATTTTTAATTGGATCAAAATTATCTGTTAAAAACATTATATTTCATCTTTAACATGAAAACTTTGGACAGTTCTATTACAGAATTCTAATAGCTGCTTCCATGGAGAGTAATTAAAGAACACTTTATCTAATGTGTAATTTTAAAAGAATCATCCAGTCCATTAGCTATCAATACCTTTTTCTCACTCAGACTTGGCCCATTTTTGCATTTTGATGACTAAATGTCTGATACCACTCTAAATGTTACATATATCTGTGAAATCTGCATGGAAAAATAAAACTAAAAACAGAAAAAGGATTTGGCCTGTGACTAATAATAAAACAATATTTAAACCAATAAGAGTTTCTCTCCTGTGAGACTTACTGTCCATTATGGTATACTGGAATTCTGTTCAAATAAGGTCTTTTAGATGCTTTCAACTGTGCTCCAACAATCAACTTCCATGAATGCTAATCTCTGCAATACCAAGTCTATCCTATACAGTTCATATCTGAATCAAATACTTTATGATATATTCTCTTGGTGAGGAACTACTTTTCTAAATTTTCCCTTAGAAGTACACTTATGACTTCATAAATATTTACTCATTTGGGTCTACAAGGCAGACTATAGAATAGTTGGTGTTTAAAGATTAATTAGTACAAAAGTAAAGCAGTTTAATAATGGTGAAAGCATGAAATAGGTACAGTGAAATAATAAATGACATGAAAAGGATATAAATAAAAGGCGCTAAAAGCACATATAAGTTTAATATTTTATAATTTTACTTATTTGGTACTGGGTCTTGCTGTGCAGCTTAGACTCATAGTGATCCTCCTGACTCAGCCTCCCCAGTGCTGGGATTATAGGTGTGCACCAACACACCCAGTTTTGGTGACCAGCATGGCATACCTGGGGTTCCCAGACCACTATGGCATGCAGTTTGGAGATCAAACCTGGACTTGGGCCTTTGCACTTGCCAGGCAGACACTTAGACCGCTGAACTATCTCCTCAGCCCAACATATGTAATTTTAAAACCATCTTTTCTATTTTTTCAATACTTGGTACACTATTCAGTGTAGTTATTTTAGTTCAGAAACTATGAATTTCTCTTGTATACTTAATTCATATCAGGCATTTAATTTTCCATTGAATATTTAAGAAGTCTATTGGGAATGTCAGAAGATCTACTCTGCTAATTCCCCCATTTTCACAATCTCATCAAATGTTATTAAAGATAAGTGTATTTTGCTTGCTAATAAATGATTAGAATATTATGAATTTATTATTGATCTTATTTTGAAAATATACATCAGTTTCTATTTCTTTACTTTGTACTCCAAGTCATCCCAAGACACAAACTCAGCCCTCCTATGTCCAAGAATATGTATATATATATATATATATATATATATATATATATATATATTTTTTTTTTTTTTTTTCTTAAAAAAATAGTCTGGTTCTGTGGTGGAGGTGGTGGGGGAGCTGGAGGCATCCCGAAGGGTGGCATTCCTGCCACCCCCATGCCCATCATGGTGACAAAGTTAGAAGGATCCATGGGAGGCAGAGGAGGGGGTGGTGCATACGTCATGCTGGTGGAACCAGGTGGCGGAGAATGGCCAAGAATCTTGTTCACAGTTTTTTGTTTTCTAATCCTGTCATTTTGTAAACATACAATAAATGTAGCCTTAGAAGTTTGTTTAAAATACACTCTTACTTAAAATACATCCTTACTTAAAATATCCAGTGCCTCCCTGTCAGAGAGGTAATACTGAAGTTTTACACTGTGCACCATGGCATTATTTGGCTAAAGATAACCTTAGGGGATGTGCAGTAGAAGTTGCTTCTACTTGGAATTTTCTCCTTGAAGAGTTTCTCATATTTTTTTCTGACCATTTGGTGTGTGTGATACTCTTCCATTTCATCCTGTGACTTTATTCTTTTTTTTAGTTTTTCCACAATATTTGGCAGACTTTGAAATAATCTATTTTGTTTAATTGATTTTCATGTTATCATTAACAGTAATTGATAATAGTTATTATTTCAGCTTGATGTTTACTGAATAGTCACTCTTTCTGTACTTTGTGCTATGAATATTAACCTCAGAAAGATGTAAACGTGGCTTTCTTCATCCTAACATACATGAAAAACAAAATTATATATTTTCTCTTTCACCATATCTTCAGATTACTAGTTGTTACAAAAAAGTATTTGAGGGCTGGCCAGATAGTTCAGCAGACTAAAGCGCTTGCACAGGCAGAACAGAGGTGGGGTTAGATCCCCTGCATGCCATCGTGGCCCGGCTCCTGGGACACTGAGATGGTGATTGAGACTGGGCTTGGTGGCTTGCGCCTATAATCCCAGCATTAAGAAGGCTGAAAACTAGAAAACCACTACAAGTCCGACCTACATAGGGAGACGTTTTGGACCCTTTAGATCCTGTAGGTGCTGTCCTAAACACAGAAAGAAAAGAAAGGTATCTGGAGCACAGAAAGTATTGTATTCAAAAGAAATACTGTGCCGGGCATGGTGGCTCACGCCTGTAATCCCAGCACTCGGGAGGCTGAGGCAGGAGGATTGTTGCGTGTTCGAGACCAGCCTGGGCTACAAAAGTGAGCTCAGGACCAGCCTCAACTGCATAGCAAGACCCTGTCTCAAAAAGACAAAAAAAAAAAAAAAAAAAAAAAAGAAGAAATACTGAAAGCAACATTCTTAGGGTATAAATTTCTCTGTGGTACTGGTGAGTGTCACTTACTCAGAGACTAAAATGAAATCAAGGGCAATCATTTATTGCTTCCAACTTTTCTTAAGTAAATATATAAATATAAAATGAATAAAGCTGTATTGATAGTTTATATTTACATGTTGCTAATATTATATTCAAAGAAATATTAATTTATATAAGAGCAATCATAACAGTTTTGCCAAGAGTTTCTTAATTCTAGTTCAAACAAATTACAATATTCTACTAAATGACTCAGCCAGAAATTTTTCTAATATCAATGAATATTTAAACCAGTAAAGTAATCAATGGCGGTGCACATTTTTCTTCCTACATATTTGCCTGTTACTTCCTAGTATTACATTTTGAAATTACATTAACCAAAGAGAGATTATAAGAATTATATGGCTCCAATTACAGAAAACGTAGAACATAACACAAAGATCATTGTATATCTAATTCAGTATTCAAAATATGACAAATGCTAAATGTATTTTTATTTAATAAACTGGAGTTAGTTTAAGCTACATATTTTTTCCTCATACATATTCTAACAATTATTTCACCTGAAGATCAATTTTTACTTTGATTTTAATGTAAAGTAGTTTTTGATTTATTGACTGCTCAAGACTCTGAGCTTGTAGCAGTTGGTTTGAGATTATGCAAACCCAAGTATGTCTACTTTTGTTTTGCTAATATTTCAAAAGTTTGGCTAGAAACTATGTACAGATGCTCAGTATTAGTTTATGAAGGAGATTCAATCAGAACTACAGTGAGACATCACCTGGTCATCTAAAATGGTAGATTCAGAATGTCAGACTAGGTGGGTGTATGGCTCAGTAGTATAAGTGCCTGCCTGTTAAGTGTAAGGTCTCAAGTTTGATCCCCTATACAAAAAGAAAAGAAATATGTCAGACTAACAAATGTGAAGATGTGGAACCTCATAAACTGCTAACAGGTATGAATTGATGTCGCTATAGTGAAAAGCAGGTGAGCAGAACAATGTGGTGGTGATGGTCAACCCAGCCATACCAACCCTTCGTGTCTTTCCAAGAGAACTAAAAAAAATATGTCAACATAGAAACTGTACAAAGTGGTTATTTTCTATAACTATAATGTGGAAGCCCAAATGTCCCTCAGTGGATCACTGCACATACATACAGTGTTGTATGACCGAATTTCTTCATTTTGAAACTAGAAGTAATGCTTTTGGCAAAACATGAAGTCCAAATCAATTAAAATGACAGAAGTAAGTACTAGCCCCGAACCAAATACATAAATGAAAATAAAGACTACCAGTCCATAGACGAATCAAACAATAACTTCAAACTAATGTGTACCAATGCCATGATCTCTAATAAACCAGAGACTATTTATTATAAAGCTGTAAGGAATGATTTGCACTCAGGAATGAAAGTTCTCAGCCAGAAAAGAATTCAGAGGCTAAAGCAAAGCTAAAGTTCATGTCTGACCTGCAGAAAACTCAAAAGCAGAAAGGAACAAAATAACCCCAGTGTTAACTTGAATTACAGGCTTTACAATTCACATAAATGACTCTACTACAAATACCGGCAAAGATGTTTCTGATTTAATCTTTTCAACCTGTGGGGAACACTGACCTTTCAAGTGATTTCAGAGTCAATGAGTTTTGGACGACATGCCAAGGTTGTCCCTGTTTTATGGCAGATAGTTTGCTGGATGTTTTAATAAAAGGAGTACATTTTAGGACCCTACAAGAGTTGGGGACATTGTCACCTGAAGGCGAAGACTAGACCAGGACACTTTCTTGACACAGCAAAAACAATGGAGATTACAGAAATGGAGCCAGCAGAGTATTTGTACTCTAGCACTCAGGACAGCCTCAGAGTATCAAACTTTGGTGCTCCAATTGAAGAGTTTTACGCTGAAGAGGCTGAAGTTTTCAAGAAGAAATTTGGTGAGATCAGAAGATTGCTCAGGCAGCTCCAGGAAGCACAGAGCAATCAGCTGCGTACCAAATCCCCTATCAGTATGATCTGTCTCTTGGGTCCATCCTACAGAGAAATGCAAGTAGCTAAGCAAGTGACCAATAATCTTAACTTGCACAGCAAGTCACGCTAGGTGATATGGTAAGTATCCATGGAAAACAGAAAGCAATGGGGATTTCCATTCATTTCCACAATCATGGAATCCAATTTCATAGATTTAACAGAGGATTTGGAGGAATCTTAAGACAATTGACATTGCTGACAGTGGATTTGATGGGAGCTGAAGACAACTGGTATTTGATTATATATGTACATATTTTTTCGTTCTGAGCTTTGAAATGCTCTTCAAAAGATATTAACTATTTATAAGTTGTGTTTTTAATTAAACTTTGGAGCTATTAAAAAAAATTATCAGGTGGGCCTTCCATACCCAGAGCCACATTACCTCAGTTCAGCTGGGTGTTACAAGTTGACCATTAGTTATTTTGCCACAGGTGAGAAGGAGGTGGGGAGAAATAATAAAATATCGCACGTACAGGAACCTAATAACCTCAATTAATGTAAATAGTATGTGCTAGAACATGATATAAAATTGGTATCAACAAGAATGAAAACTCAGGTACTGGAACTGAAACACAAGGGAGGGAAAAACAAAGGGGTGTTAAAAAGGGGAAACAAGCTATAGCATGTAGCAATTCCCCAAAATAACTGTAACAGCACATACTGCAGTCATGTACTCATAAAATAAAATTAATATGAATAAAGAACAATAAAATCAAAGGCACAGGAAAAAATATCTAATTGATTTCATTCACTATTAAAGCAACCACGAAACATATGACGAATGGCATCCCTTGTCTTTGTAAAGAAAATTACAGCCAAATACAAGACTCTAAGGTAATTAAAAATAATCTATTTATTGATATTTGACTTACTGCTATTATACTTATATTGATTAGATACTAAAAATTTGCAGGTGGTGCAAAGAAAGAATTTTACCTATTATTTTGGTACTAGTGAGTGATAAGCCATGTACACAGGGAAAGGGACAGGGAAAGGATGTAGTTGTACCATCAGTTCTGTATAATTATTTACTAGATAAATATTAAGACTGTGGTGATAAAAATTCTTCTGATATAACTGTAAATATAACATATGACATATTTTCTATATAATATCTAAACTGTAAATATTTTGTATCAGAACTTTTAAAATTTTAATCTATGAATTTTTTTGCAATTTGAGCTTTGGGTGATGTACAGATAAGAATGTATTTTCCTTTGGGTTTCATATACAAAGCAGTAATTCAAAAGGAAAAATGTTGAGAATGGTGGGGAGAATTTATTTTTCATGCCAGCATATGATTTAAAAGGGTTTGTAGGGAAGGGAAATACTGGAAATACAAAGAGGATCAAGAACCATGTACAGGTGCAAATTTCCTATAATGGATGTAATCAGTATGTCTATTTAAATTGTAGCAATAAACTTACTTAAAAATAAATAAATGTAAATGAAACCATAACTTAAAAATAACTACCAGAAACAGTTCTTCACATATTTATTTTCATTTTCAATTTTGTTTTAAAGAATACAATATAATGATAGAAAAACAAAAACATTAGAAAAGACACAAAATTTCACTAAGCAAAGTGATAGGAATTGAACAATGGTTGTTGTACTGCTGGTGCTATCTTCAAGTTTGTTGTTCAGGTCACTCGACATGTAAGACTGGTTTAAAGAAAAAGCAAAATAAAACAATAATATAAAAGTCAGAAGAAATTAAAAACAAAAGAAAAAGAATAAAAGAAAAATCTTCAAGCATTAGCTGCTCCTTTCAAAAGATCAGAAGAAATTGGCAGTACAATTATCCAAACTATTTTGCATATATACATAAATATATCTTTTATATTCTTTCCTTCGTCCTTTTCTTCATCTAGTGTTTTCCTTCCCATTGAACAAATTCTTTTCCTTTCACAGTATCTATTCCACCTTTTACATTTTAATTATTATTTTAGGTCCTCAAACTAGAAGGATAACATGATGTTTTCACATGTCAATATGGTTTATCTCACCAATATAGTCTCTAGTGGCATCCATTTATTTGTAAAAACATCAAATTTATCTTTTTTCAGCTAAATAATACTCTATGGTGCAAAAATACTGTATCTTTTTTATCCATTCCTCGGATGATGGGCATTTGGGTTGTTTATAAGATTTAGCTATGACAAATTGTACTGCTATAAACATGGGTGCAAATGTATCACTGTCATATGATGATTACATGTCTTTTGGAAAAATACCTAGGAGGGAAATAACTGGTTTGAATGGGATTTCCAATCCTATCCTTTAGAGGAAACTCCACATTGATTTTCATAATGGTTCTACCAGCCCTCAAAAGATACTTTTTTCAAGCTAATATTAGGAATTGCTAAAAGATTGAAAATTTATTGGAATTTATGCTGGTGTAGCGTATATGTTCAAATTAATTATTGCATTTCATTTTCCACTTGCTCTAGTATCATTAAATATATAATCCTCCTTTCCTCATTCATTTAAAATGGAATTTTAATCTCATATTAAATTCCATGTGTGATCACACATTTTCCATTCAGCCAACTTGTTTATCAGTTCATGTTCCAACACTGAACTATTTTGATTTTTATATCTTGTTTTCCTGTAATACCAGGGATTGAAACCAGTATATGCACACAGAGATAGATCCTCTGGCCTTTTCTTTTTTACATTTTCAGGTATGGTCTTGCCTAGTCATTAAGTTTCCCAGGATGGACTTGCATTTAAAATCTTCCTGCCTGAGTTTACCTAGTGCTTGAATTACAGGAATGTGCCACCCTGCCTGGTAGAGCTTTTTGGTCTTTATAAGATGCTGTAGGTCTTGGAGGAATAATTAGCCCTTGTATTATTTTTCTCACAGCTGTAATTATTATTACCATTCACTCTTTTTTATACATGGAATTTATTTTATTTAATGTATTTTTTATTTTTATTAATTTTGATAAAAAATAACAATGAGACAGTTTCAAAACACAATAGTAGTGCATTCCCAATAATTGATACAATGCATATTGTCTTCATAGTAGTTATTCAAAGCACAGGATATAGATATGATAATTTTTCTAATCATTATTGTTACAAAAAATGTCTTCTCATTGAACTACGAAAAAGTAGTAGTATACATAATCCAACGTTCCATAATTACAGTGGGTTACTGGCAAAACTGGCAATGCTGGAAGATGCTGATTTAAGGCTTTTACAATTCAGTTATTGCTATACTCTCAAGTAAAGGTTGGTTTTGAAGAAAACAAGAAAAGGTTATCAAATGAGTGTAAGAGATTAGGAAAAATGCCATAGGATTGACCTGCTATAATTTTGTATATGCTTAAATTTCTGTGTAAAAATATGTAACAGATTTAATCACATTCTATAGAGATTTATTAGAATATCAACAATTGATAGAAATTACCAGCCGGGCGTGGTGGCTCACGCCTGTAATCCCAGCACTCGGGAGGCTGAGGCAGGAGGATTGGTGCGAGTTCGAGACCAGCCTGGGCTACAAAAGTGAGCTCAAGGCCAGCCTCAACTGCATAGCGAGACCCTGTCTCAAAAAGACAAAAAAAAAAAAAAAGAAAATACCAATTCCAAGTTAAGTCTACGACGTTTAGTATTCAGAAAGATAGTGATGTTAAGCGCAAGTACCTATGTCATAGAGTAATAGTACCACTAAGGTTCTCTTCTGGAGGGTTAACAATGTAAGTTTACAGATCAAAAATTAGAGAAAAAGAAGGGCTATGAGGTTATCTAATATTTTGGTCCTTCGTCTTGCAGCTCAGTGAGGACTCACGACATAAGAGAACCTGTGGTATAACATCCTATAACTCAGTGATGTTCAAAAATTTCTGTTCAAGGAGATTTTGGGGCCACAGAGAAAAGGGACTGATGATATATAGTGTGCCTAAAGAGGGTCACCTAGAGAGAAAACACTCTCTCAGGCTTTCACAGAGAGCAAAGTGGTCAAAGTGGCTGTGACTCATCCAGATGACTAACACTGACAACAGTTCTAAAAAGCACTGAACATGGTTAAGAGGTAAATCCTGTGGGGATTTTACTGACCTTGGGAGATACAAAGTTCCATGTTTTGTTATACAGGTCTTGCTTTAACTTTCCCGTAACCACCCAACAGAAAAGTTTCACCATGAGGCATAAAATGTAAAGCTAGATTAATGTGTGTACATGAATTGCAGAATGAGATTATCAAGTTTTGAAAGTCTTGTTTTGATTTTATTGAGTTCATATTAAATTTGGAAATTAGAGAAATATTTCATCTTTATGCTGTTGAGTATTTCTATCCAAGTACATGTCAGATTTTGGTTTTAAAAACCCAAGTCTTCTATTGAAAACTGCTCAGACTACTTAAAATATTTCTTTATACCAGGCTCAATCATGCTTTATTTTATTTATAACTCTGTATTTTATCTTATTCTTAATTCTCATGAGTAGACATATTACTTCATTATACTTAACAGGTCTTTATTTGAAATTAATCTAATTTATGAGAGCTGCAATGAATATTTCTCAAGAAATAATGAGAAAATAACTCCATCTCTTCTCACTTTTATCAGAAAAGCACGTGAAAAATTATAATTCCTTCTGAAATAATTACTTTTTTGGGGGGGTCTTTTTGAGATAGGGTCTCACTATGCAATTGAGGCTGGCCTTGAGCTCACTTTTGTAGCCCAGGCTGGTCTCAAACTCGCACCAATCCTCCTGCCTCAGCCTCCGAGTGCTGGGATTACAGGCATGAGCTACCACGCTCGGCAATAATTAATTTTTATCATAATTTAAGCTATTAATTTTATTTATTTATTTATTTGTTTGTTTGTATGTTTGTTTATTTATTTTTGTCTTTTCGAGAGAGGGTCTTGCTATACTCTTCAGGTTGGTCTTGAGCTCAGTTTTGTCGCCCAGGCTGGTCTCAAACTCACATTGATCCTCCTGCCTCAGCCTCGCAAGTGCTGGGATTACAGACATGTGCCACCATACCTGGCTTGAATTGTATGTATTAAATGATAAAATTAAAGGATGTTCTTTACTTAAAAAAAAAAGAATTGTTAAATGATAGTAGAACCACCTTTCTGTTTCATGGCTGATAATTTCTGGTATTAACACTTTTCTGTTTTACCTCCTATACACTTTATGCCAAAATTGGCTTTATAGTAAGACTAGCTAATTTTTTGTACCAAGAATCAAACTTGGTAACTTGCTCTCGTGAGACAGGGACTGATGTCCCTGGTGAGACCTCATAATTATTACAGTCAGCTTTTTGGTTCCCACAGAATTTAGGAAATTTGCTTAGAATTGCCTTATAAAAAGAAATCAAATAAAAGTTTATATATATATATATATATATATATATATATATATATATTGCATCTCTTTTTCCTTATGCCTAGTGTAGCCTAATTCTAAATTTTTCTCTATGAATGTTTGAAAAAAACTGAGAGAGAGAGAGAGACCAAAACGTTTCCCATGTTCGTCACCTAATCTCAATTCTATAATTCTCTCAAAAGTCAGTGGAGGCTGCATCTTACAATCATTTACTTCCTTGAATATTTTTTAAAATATTAATGTAGTATGCAATCTTCTATGTATATAGTTTTACTGATTGAAATCAGTATCTTGGGATTCTCTTTTTTACTTTAAAAGACTTCCTTTGCTGATTTTTTCTCTAGTTGGAATGTTTCTTAAAAAAGTAGACAATTTAAATAGATATTTTTTTCTAAGTGTGAATCTTGCTGAGTTCTAACCATATAATAGAGTAAGACAGCCATCTGACCTTTGTTCTTCTACAAAATTGGCCATAGAATTCCAAAGATTTTTCAGAGTAGTGCTCTTTCCCATTGAAAAGACAATAGCTTTTCTTTTTCAGGAGACTTACAATGTCTTATTTGCTTGGATTTTTAATTATTGTTGTCACAGTGATTGTATATGCATGTTAAAATTTTATTTAATTTTGGAGAATATAAAGCGATAACATTATAACTTTTTTTTTCATTTTGTGGTAGAAAGTGGTAAAAAATGCTTCCCTTCATCTAATATTTCTGTACTTACCGAAAAAAAAAAAAAATGAAGCACAAGTGATTCTTTTCATTTATAAGTTTCCAAGGTATTAAAGTTGGGCTTTATTCTTTGTAAGTAAAGTGTCATTTTACTATCGTGATTAAATAACAGATATAAATGTGTTCAAATCCATTACAATTATTAGTTTTTTGAGAATCAGTGTCTCATTTCTCCAGCAGTTAAATTACCTGAAATTCAGTTTCTGTGAGGCATTTTGACATGATTCTAGTAGTCTTTCATAATACCCTCGGTATCTGATGTGCCAGGTGCATCTTACAAAAGTCCTGGCCCAGACCAAAAATAAATTATTTCTTCAAAGGACCCTAGTTATCCCTTAGGAGGGTAGCATAGGGGAGCTCTTTGCCATTGGAGTGATCAATTCTTCTAAATACATTCAATAGAGAATGATTAGTCTATATATTCAGTCTCTTTTCTGTTCTCTGTGTCACTTTTTAAGGTATTTGCGGTCTAAGATAAATATAAATGGAAATTCACAATTATGAGGTTTCTACAATATAAGGAAAATTCTATATAGGCTTATGTTTAATGATGACTTTTTAATAAGTAAAACAAAAGCATAATTTATAAAAGAAATTAATATGTTGAATTTCATTAAAATTTGAAACTATTCTTTTTTAAAATAGTCAATAAATTAAGAATGCAAATCACTGGTCAAACAAAATATTCGAACAAGTACATATGATGAGTTATTATCTAAGCTATAAACATAGTTTTTAAAACTCAGCAATAAAAAAAGTAAATAACATGATTTAAATGCAGGCTACAGGCAAGTGTGATGGCACATGTTGTGAACTCAGTACTCCAGAGGTTGAGGCACTGGATCACTGTGAGTTTGAAACCACCCTGAGCTAGACAGTGAGACATCTCATGAGAATCCAAAAAACAAAAAGTAAACAAACAAACAAAATATTAATAGTAGAATGTAAATAAAGCCTGAAAAGATGTCAGTAAACATGGAAAAACAATCATTGTGATGGAATATTAGAGAAAAGCAAAAAAATTTAAATAATGTTATACATTTATTACAAAGATCTGAATCCAAGACACTGAAAATATTAAATGCCTGTGAGATGGGAGGAAAAGAAAACCTTGCTCATTGCCATAGAAATGGCAAATGAAATAAACACTTTGCATGACAACTTGGCAAAGTGTGATATAATCTGTATAGTCAAAAAGTGGGTAAAACTTTTAAAAAGATGTCTTTCCTCTCATACAATGATATTTAATATTTAAAATGATTTGAAAGAGTATATCTACGTAAATATCTAAACATGAATATTTATATTAACTCAATTTGTAATTTAAAGAATACTAAAATAAGCAGGACTTCTTTTTGCACGGGAATGGGTAAATAAACTATGTATAAGAAAGAACATTATTAACAAAAATAATAAAAATAAAAAAAGAAAGAACATTATTTAACAATAAAATAATTGAGCTACCATGCAAGAGCAGTAGAGATATAACTTAAATATGTAGGACTAAATGAAAAGAGGAAAAGAGTTATGGTTACATATATAATATAAATATATATGATTAGTGTGCGTGTGTGTGTGTATATATATATATATATATATATATATATATATATATATATATATTCAAGTCTCTGACATTCAAAGAAATAAAATTGTCAAGACAGTAAAATGATAATTAGTTGTCAGGATATACAAGAAAGGAGAGGTGAATAAGAATAACACAGAATGTTTTCATGATCATGAAAACTGCTTTATATGCTACTAAAATGGTAAATACATATACTGGTAAAACCCTTAGACTGTAACCAATTGTGAATGTAGCATAAAATAAGGAGTTGAATGATAATGATAATGACATCTCAATGTAATTTGAGAAGTTCTGGGAACTTTACCACTATTATGGAAGATAATAATTGAGAGACTGAATATTTGTGAGTTCAAGAACTGCATGGGAATGTGTATTTTCTGCTCTTTTCAGAGAACTTAAAATTTCACTAAACATTAAAATCTATAAAATATTTTTATCAAAGTGAAATAAAACAAAAAATCAGTTATTCTATTTAAATATGCTCCATATAGCTATCCCCAGAAAATTTCAAAACATAAAAGTAGAAATAAGGTTTTTACATGAATGAATATTGCTCTCTTATTATTATAAATTTTTAAAAAATGTAGCTCGAACCTGAACTGGAGAACCAGCTGTAATTATAGAGCAGAAAAGTTTGGCATGGCAATACCTTATAAAATTATGTTTTCAATAATCAAATTGAAGGCCAGGCATGGTGGCGCATGCCTGTAATCTCAGCACTTGAAAGACTGAGGCAGGAGGATCAATGTGAATTCGAGGCCAGCCTGGGCTACAAAAATGAGTTCAAGGCCAGCCTGAACTGCACAGCGAGACCCTATCTCAAAAAGACAAAAAAATAAAAATAAAAAAATAAATAAAATTGAATATCCATGAACCTTACACTGTCAGAAATTATATTCTATCACATATACAACTAAAAAGATGGATTAAAAATTTACAATAAGAATTTTTCAAAATGCATGATATTATATCCATCTTCTTAAAGTATGAAAATATTTACAATACAGAAAAACAGTTATCATAAAAATAATTTGAGGGGCTGGGGAGAGAGCTCAGTAGAATAAGCGCTTGTCTGGCAAGCATAAGGACCTAAATTCAATCTGTGGTTCCTCAATAAAATAAAATAAAATAAAATAAAATAAAATAAAATAAAATATAAAGATAATTTGAGGGGCCCGCGGGATGGCTCAGTGGTCTAAAGCACCAGCTTGAGGAAGCTTGGGTGGCTTCAGGGACCATGGTTCGATCCCCGGCACCACATGCTGTGCCAGCCCTGCCCTCGGGGTGGGCTGAGCTGGCCATAAAAGTGAGTGAATAAACAAACAAAGGTTCTGAAACAAGAATAAAAAATTTTAAAAAATAATTTGAAAACCAAATTTCCTCAAAATTAAGATAAGTTCATCAAAATATGCTTTTTTTGATACCTTAGATTGAACCTGAGATTTTGTGCTTGCAAAACAGGTCCTTATGCCACTGATATATATCCCCAGTGTCCAAAAGGCTTCTAAGAATAGAAACCATAATCCTGCAGAAAAATATATAGAATAAATACATTATGTTGAGCTTTATATATATTTTTGTTTTATATATATATATATATATATATATATATATATATATATATATATTATGGTGTGTGTATAGGTGTCCACCCAAATCCTCATGTAGTCAGGGGGTGGCTCCTGGAATTTGTAATTGATTATTGTGAAAAATGGGTGCTGCACCTGCCCTAGGGCAGGTAGGTGACTTGCATTTCAGTGTAAGGAAGGGAGAGAAGTTAGCTGTTTGAGCTGCTGCTAACTCTCTCCCTGCTCTCTTGCTCTTTGACCACCACCATGAAAGGTTGTTTTCTGCCATGTGCCCCTCTACTTTGGAGCCAGCTGAATAGGGACTGAAATCTCCAGTAACTGTGAGCTAAATAAACCTTTCCTTCCCTCATTTTGAGTGTCCAGTATTTGTCCCAGCAACAAGAAAAGAGTAACTGAGACAATATAAAATCTAGCAAATCAATCAAAGCCAGTTCTTAAAAGTAGTAATTATTAATTAAAAGGAAAATGAAGCCTACTCTTACTCGATGGAAAAATTGAATGCTTAACGTTGAAGACTCACTGAGAAGTCATATTTATTACATTCATGAAGCATACATGCAAACAATCATTAAGCAAGTGAACATACTTTCAATACTATTAGCTATAAAGGAGAAATGAATGAACATCACAATAAACTACTACTGCTTTCACTTACCAATATTACAAATTAAATGTTTGATGAAAGCAATGTCTGGTGAACAACGTAGAAAAAATGTCCCAACTGAATATCCATGAGCCTTACACACTGACACAAATTATATTTAATCTCATCTACAGTGAAAAAGATGGGCTGGAAAGTAAGAATTTTTCAAAACTGACACATTATCTCCATAACCTTGAAGTATGCAAACATTTACTATACACATGAAAAAACAGTAGTTATAAAAATCATTTGAAAATCAAATTTCCTTAAAGTTAATATAGGTTCAGCAAAATATGCTTTCTATTTTTTTCAGATATAAAGAATGAATTGTTACAGACACTGTGGTAAATTTTGGGATAACGTCTAATAAACTATGAGAAGGTGCTTTCTTTTCTGTAAACCTGCAGTTCTTTTTTAAATATGATATAACACAACACTGGATCTCCTCCTAAGAACAAAATCAGAGTAGCACCTTACAGATCAAGCAATTTAAATAAAGTTTTACTTATAGTCAAAATGGACCCGATTCTACAATGAGGAAACCATAATTATAGCAAAGTACTATAGGAAATGGTCTGGTTGAAGCCTGAGTCCAGGCACAGATTACAGTACCATTTAATGTTCAGCAATAGGCAAAACTACAGTGTGACAAGAGAAATGGGAAAGCTTATTACATACACTTTTATTCGTGGGCCCATCTAATTTTTTTGGTCATGTAATTATCCTCCATTAGAAAAATTTAAATTAAACTGAAAAAAAATCCTCTTTCGTGACATTTCTGCTATGGATACCAGGTTACTATTAAATATTTGAAAAACCTAATTTGACTTTCAAATCTTCCTACTTTTAACATTTGCTCTCTAGAAACCTAGCTGTGGTCCTTATACGTCCATTGTTTTCTGACAGCTTTGAAAATAGGGTGTTTGTGTGTGCCTGTATTATGAATTTCAGTTTGACATTTAAAGTGAGAGAATTGCTTTAGATTCATTGAGTTTGCAGAATCTGAGGACTGATAATGTCTTTAGACATTTTAATCAGAGCACTGCCATTCATGTTTTCTTTAATATGCAAAGTTTTGAATTTCGAGGTTCTGTTTCAAAAAATTAAATTTTAACATTCTGCGCACGTTGTTTCAATTTGGCCTACATATTTTCTCTATTTGTTAATCATTGCTCATTGCTGCTTAACTCATACAAAAATGGTGCCCTACTTTCTTGTGCTCTCCTCTTTTCATTCTAACCTTTGTATTTACAGTGACTCAGATATTAAATATTTGGCTTCAGTTAGCTTATCTCTTATTTTTAATCTGTTCTGTTCCTACTTTTTTTCATCGTGTATACATTTGAACATCTTGGTGCTTCAGCATGTTTTTGGCGGCTTAGTTTGTGCTTCCAATTATATAAATAAATTAAGGATGTGCTGATACTTAGTGCATATTTATTTATGATTTCTACATCTTCTTGGATTACAATACAGAAAAAAATTATATATATAGTATTATTTTACTTTCAATAAAAATTTACATATAGTATTATTGTACTTCCCATAATATGTAACCATATATATTATTTATGTGCTCATTTTATATGCAGTTTCAGTGCCCATACTCACAGTATTATTTTCTATTTCAGTATATTACACAATTATTTGCATTTTCTGTTTTCCTTTCCCTAGCTTTGTGACATTGTACTTTCTTATGCATGCGAATCTTTCATGTTAAATTGTTTTTCCTTATTGGAGATTTGTTTGAGTAAATTTGTTTTATGGTTTTATTTTTAAGTGTTCCCCTGGGAGGAATATTAGCATCAATATTTATCAACCATTTTCTGTATTTATGCCTAAATATGAGTTTCATTTCTGAGGTTTCTAAGCCATAAACTTCGCTTGGCTTCTAATGTCAAAATTATTTTAGAAAGTGCTTACATTAAAAATTTTATATTTTGGGGCTGCGGCGAGAGCTCAGTAGAATAAGCACTTACCTGGAAAGCACAAGGGCCTGAGTACAATCCCCATTTCTGAAAAAAAAAAAAAAAAAAAAAACTTACCTTTCGGGCCAGCAAGATGGTTCAGCGGTTTAAAGCACTTGCTTAGGCAAGCTTAGGCAAACACAGGGATCACAGTTCGATCCCTGGTACCATATGCTGTGCCAGCCCCACCCCCAGGGCAGCCTGAGCTAGCCATTAACGTTTTTGTTTTGTTTTGTTTTGTTTTCTTACATTTTGTCAAGGTTTGGTTCATCTCTGATATTTCTTTGTTTATCTTTCAGTCTAGTTGATTTGTGACAGTGGTATATTGAGTTTCTTCATTAAAATTATTTATTTATTTATTTATTTATTTTTGAGACAGGGTCTCACTGTACAGTTCAGGCTGGACTTGAGCTCACTTTTGTAGCCCAGGCTGGTCTTGAACTCACAACGATCCTCCTGCCTCAGCCTCCCAAGTGCTGGGATTACAGGCGTGAGCCACCACGCCCGGCTACGTCATTAAAATTATACAGTTAATTGACTTTCCTTATCTGTTTATGCTGTTTTATGACATTACATGTACCAGTATTTGGTGCATATGTGTTTATGATTTTTTTTTTCTTCCTGAAGTTTCCCCTTAACAAGTATGCAGTGGCTTTCTTCATTTCTTTCACCAGTCTTGGATCAAAGTTCACTCTATCTGCAGATAAAATTGCTGTCTGATTTTGTCTGGATTCTTGTTGCGTGGAGTATTGTTTTACAATTTGATTTTCTATTATGAATCTCTTTTTCAGTCAAATGTGTATTTTTATGCAAAATATTGTTGCATCTTGTTCCTTGACTCATTCAGCCAGTCTGTTATTTTTGATTGTTTAGTTGAGGGCATTTACTTTGATGATTACCACTGATACGTAATGTCTTACCTCTGTCATTTTATGTTCCCTATTGTTGATTGCCTATCTTCCCTCTATGTTTAATTACTTACCAGCCTGCTGGAATCTTTCTTCTTGGTGTTTCAGGGAGGTAATTTTTATCTCTTTCTAAAATAGCCTTCAGAAAATTTGGGAAGCTGCTTTTATAGTCATGAATTTGTTCAGTTGCTATTACTAGTGAAAGTGTTTTATTTTGCCACTGATTTAGAAAGATAGTTTTACAGAGTAAAATAATCTCAGTCAGAGATTGTTTTCTTTCAGGACTTGAAATATTTTAGGCAAATCTCTCCTTAACTTAAAGGCTTATGTGGAGAAACACGTTGTGATTCTGAAGGGTTTTTCTTTAAAGGTGTTTTTTTTTTTTCTCCAACAGCTTTTATCATTCTGTTTTGTGCTGAATGTGTGGAATATTTTATATGCCTTGGTTTAGATTTACTTTGGTTATAACTACTTGGAATCCTACATGCCTGACTTACTGTATGTCAAATTCTTTATCGTGCTTGGAAATTTTTCTGCCATTGGCTTCTATGAACATATGCATGAGTAACTCCGAATACATTCACCTTCACTGGGAGAAAGATACCTACTTTAATAAATAATACTGGAAAGATTGTGCTTCCACATGTCAAAGACTAAAACTAAACCCATGTCTTTCCCCATTCAATAAACTAAAATCAGAATGGATCAAAGCTATAATCATGTAAATAAAATGAATTTGAAAGATGGTGTGTACAAAAGTCATGAAGACATAGGTGTAGGTAAAATTTTCATGAACAGAACTCTGATCACATGGAAAACATTACAAAGTATCAACAACTGGGATTTCACACAATTAAAAAGCTGTTGTACATCAAAAGAAATCACCAACGGAGGGACTGGTGAGATACCTCAGCAGTCTATACCCATGCCTGGCAAGCATAACGATCTGGGTTTCATCCCAAGTACCACATTCCATGCTGGTCCTGCCCCAATCAAACCCTACTGGCCACTGAAATGAGGCATGTTGGTATATGCCTATAATCCCAGCACTGGAGAAGCTGAGACAGGAGGGTCACTGGGAGTATGAGCTGCATAGTAAGACCCTGTACCAAATAAATTAAGAGTATATATACATATATATATATAATTTTATATTATATTATTGGTACTTATTATATATTAAAATTATATTTTTTCAGAAAAAAAAGAAATCACCAACAGAGAAAAGAAACAACCCACAGAGTAGGAAAGAGAAATTTTCAGCTGTTCTTCAGACAAAGGACTAATGCTTAGAATGTATAAAGAACTGAAAAAAATCAACCCACCCAAATTTAAAAACTCAGTTTCAAAAAGGGCATCTGAAAGGAAGAATTGCTTCTCAAATGAAGTAGAAGCAAGAAATAAATGTATGAAAAAATGTTCAACTTCACTGATCATTTCAAATATACAAGTTAAAACAATGCTGAGATTCCTTCTCACTCCAGAAAGAATGGTTGTTATCAGGAAATCAACCAATCATGCATTCTGGTGAGAATACAGGGGAAAGAGGAAATCCCCTGTTGTTGATGGAAGTATACACTGGTTACAACCACCTGAAAATCAGCGATGATATCCCTCAAAAAATTAGGACTAGGCATCTCACTGAACCTACCTATTATCATTTTGGTATCTTTCTGAAGGGATTAAAAACATCATAATGATACATGCACAACTGCCATTTTATTTTACTTTATTTTTTTATTTTTATTTTTGATGCAGGGTCTTGCTACACACAGTTTGGACTCACAGCAATCCTTCTGCCTCAGCCTCTACAGTACTGGGATTTTAGATGTCTGTCACCATCCCCAGTTTTGGGCCTGTCATCACACATGGTACCAGGGATTGACCTCAGGTCCTTGTGCTTGCTAGGAAGGTGCTTAGCCTGCTGAGCTATCTCCTGGCCCCACACACCTGTGATTTTAGTGGTACAGCTTGTTATAGCTAAATCTTGGACATGGCTTAAATGTCCATCAACTGATTAATGTAATATATATATATATATATGTATATATATATATACATATATATATATATATTCAGTTGTATGTATATAGTAATATAATATATATTATGCATATATCAGGTGAATATATATATAGTACATATAATACAGACAAGCATTATATATATATATATGTGTGTGTGTGTGTGTGTGTGTGTGTGTGAGTGTGTGTGTGTGTGTGTGTATTATATGTGTCAGGCTACTAATCCGTCATGAAGAAGCATAAAGTGTAAATGCTGCACTGTCTCTCTGGTGTGAGAAACTGTAGTGTAATTAAGGACTGAAACATACAGTGCATATTGTGAAGTAGGAAAAACTGTTCAAATGGGAAGGGAAACTAGGGAGTGAGGGGGTGGAAAGCAAAGAAGGAAAAAGAAAAAATGAGTAAGGAAGGATAAAATGGAAACAAAGCTGTTGTAAGGAAGAGACTTTGAAGGTGGCCAGGGGAATGGGAATGGGAAGAAAGGAAGAATCACAATATATAGGTATAGGCGGAAGTTCTCTACGGGGAATGTGAGCTTTATGTGCGTCTAAACTGTATTAATAAATTTAATTTAAATATTTTTTAGAAGAGATTTTCTTTTCTTACAGAACTAGAAACAGGTGATGTTATTTACCATTTCTTTCCACTATGTGCTTTCCTCTGCTATATCCTGTCCCTCAAGTGGCTTGACATTAGGCAAGGGTTGTGAATTTGATCTACGTTAGCACATCAGAGTCAGGATTTGCTCTTTCTTTCCCTCATGAAAAACTATTAAATCTGGAAATACAGGTATAGGTTGCCAATTAGTAATGTAATCCTTCACAGAATATATGGTTTAGTAACCATTCTCATCTATGGCTTTGTCTCCTTTAATTGCTTTTTTATAGTGTTTCTTCCAGATCATTCATGAATTTTTAAAACAATCTTTTATTTTATTTATTTATTTTTTGTCTTTTTGAGACAAGGTCTCACTATGCAGTTCAGGCTGGCCTTGAGCTCATTTTTGTAACCCAGGCTGGTCTCGAACTCACAGTGATCCTCCTGTCTCAGCCTCCCAAGTGCTGGGATTACAGGCATGCACCACCACACCCAGCTTAAAACAATCTTTTAATGGTAAGTCTTTATCCCATATGGATAAGGTTAATGTAGTTATCAATCTGTTCATACTGAAACAACTCATCGTGAATCTTTCAGCATGTAGGTTGTACTCTGCTGCCCGGTCTTCTCTCCACATGCTATCTAGGCCCCAGGCAGTGAATTTCATCTTGCCCAAGAGCATGCTTCATATTACAAGTTCAACTATCACAAAGACTCTTGACATAATGAGCATGAATTTCGCAGCATTTCTACAGTTATTATGTCTAAGAAAAAAATCTTGGCTTTTTCTCTCCATAAACACATTAACCACAATTTTTACCATACTTATAAATAACATTGTACTTCATTATTCAAATCAAATTTTTAGGAATTGCCTGTTACACTTTGCTATACTTACCACAGCACACCTAATCTACGAGCAAGTTTTCCTCACTTTTCGTGCAGTCACACTTAAATTTTAGCCAATTTACGCTGTTAAGACTGCAGCCAAGAGTGTATTTCTCCATTTTCACTACACTCTGCCTTCCCAAGTACAGAAACATTGACAGGACTAACAGTAATTACCATGGCATGTTGAAGCCCTCAAAACAAAACAGTTACAGAAACCAGCTATCATCCAAGACAAAATGGAAGAGTGTTAATAGAACCTGTCTGAAAAGAGCTGGAACATTCAGTGAGGGCTGTGAGAAAAGACTTCAGCAAAGGAAAATAACCATTGAAAACCTTTGGCCTCATGGGGATTAGATAGAAAAATATGCCAACCCATGGACTTCCAATTTGCTGATCTAATAAAGTACTTGGTGTTTTCTCACTTTTAACAAGATAGAAAGGAGATGAGAGTCCATTTTAAATATATGCATCTAGGGACACAGAATTCAAAGGAAATAGATTTGTAAAAGCAACTGAACAATCAGCCAGCATACCTAATTTCTTGTTAAAAATATACCTGAACCATACATACGTAATATTTATAATTGACAGCTCTGTAAAGAATGCAAACAGGACTCCCACTCTTAGGCACACCAGAGATTTGGTGGTAAATAGGATGAATCACTGTATCTTTTCTCAAACATCTGAATTAATGATGAAGTATTATTTGGTAATACAAAAAGAAATGTTGAAATTCAGAATAGTAATTGGAGGAAACGTAGTAACAATTATCAGATTTCAAAATTAATTACCAGGTAGAGAGAGCTACAGCAACAAATTAATACTTCTGAAATTTTATAGAATGGATAGGCAAGTACTATTTCTGATGCATAATGATTTAAATTTTGATCAATATTATTTCATTTAAATTCTCATTGGTAAGATAACAATGTTATCCCTCATCTGTAAAATATACAACTGTGACCTAGATACTCTCTCAGATACAGTAAAAAAGCTCAATAAATATTAGTGAGTTGTTGCTATTATTTTTTGCATTATAATAGTTATTCTGTTTCAAGGTTTAGATTATTCTTTATAGATTTATAATTTTCCCTTGGAAATTTAGACAGCAAAAAGAGGGAAATGTAATTCATAATTTATAGGTGTAGCTGGAAAAATACAAAACTTTTCACAATTGAATTCAATACATCTTAAAAAGATAAGGCAGATATTTTATAAAAATCATGCCTAGAATTGTACACTAGCAAGTCTGTTAGCACAAATAATTTTAAATAATTTAATCAGTTCTATGATTGGTCAAGAAAATTTAACTACAAAATTAAACTGACTTTGTTATAAAACATTTCACATGAGACAACCACAAGACTGTGGTAAGTAATGAGTCATGTAGTACAAAAATCAAATTACTGCGTACTCTCAGTAACTTACATTCTCTTAAATCTTCATTTTTTCTTATCATTGAACTCTCCTACTTTTATTCACACTTTTTTTCCCTCAGTTAAGTTAGTTCTATTCATCATCATAACGTACAAAGGAAATTCATATCAGGGTAGTTATATGAAACTACAAACAATTTACAGAATGGGATTATATATAACCTCCTACCTTCAATTACTTCATGATCCAGTCAGATGATGATGATGACGATGATGATGATGATGATGATGATGATGATGATGATGATGATGATGATTTCTTTTTATGTATTTGGTAGGGAAACTCATTAAGCATCCCAGACTCATTGTGATCCTCCTGTCTTAAGACTCACAGTGCTGGGATTACAGGTGTGTGCCATCAAATAACTTATGTTCTGTTTCAGGCTAATTTTTATCCCAGATGCCTCTAGATCTAGCTTAACAACAATTTATCACTTAATTGTTAAAATGTACGAAGATGTAAACTAACACATTTTTTTCAACCTTAAAAAAATTCTGACCTTAGAAAACATTAATTAATCATGCTTAACGACTATATTTAAAATATCATTTCATCTATCAATGTGCTTTTCCCAAAATAACATAAATTTTACGTAGATTATTTTTGTAATCGGAGTTCGTGTTTCCTAGTGAGGGCTTGTAAGAAGTTTTACTGATTATGTTTTTTCAGTTGCTGAAAAAGAATACACTATTTTCCCATGTACTTTAAGTATGTTTCCAAGTGTTCGTGAAGGATTTATAGTTGTTTGGAGAATGGACGACTATACCTTTACCAGTGATTCATGTTTGCCCCTTTTCAGATAATCTTTTAGATTAAGAAATGATGTCTCCTTTGCAGTGCATGAAAGAGAAAACTTGAGAAGAAAGGAGCACACAGATGACTTCTCACTGAACCTCAGATCATGATAGCTTACTCTGCAGAGATATATTAATGGGGCCAATAAGGCTGTGTGACTTCTTGCTGAGTTCTAGAGTGCAAAGTTCTCCTTTGTTCATCAGATTATTTTGTGATTATCACTGGGTGCAACTATTCTCTTCTTAGAGATTATGAGACTAGTTTCTCAATAATTTACTTATATATCAAATTGTATTTTTCCCCAAATTTCTCCAACCATGTTGACTAAATTTGGTTCCAAAAGCAATTTCCCTGTTTATGTAGCTGATGACTGTCATTCTTCATTTCTATCATTTAGTTCCAAATGTGAACACAATTATAACTATGATGAGCATACATACATACATACATATGTACATTTTTGCAGCCACTGCTCTTTTTCTCAACAATTTTATTTTTAGAATGCATGTTCTACAAAGTTATGATGATGTGGATAGATAGAAATTTTTATTTCCAAATTTAAAATAAACGTGAATTGAAGCCGCGCGTGGTGGCACACGCCTGTAATCCCAGCACTTGGGGAGGCTGAGGCAGGAGGACCGGTGAGAGTTTGAGACCAGCCTGGGCTACAAAACTGAGCTCAAAGCCAGCCTGAACTGCACAGCTAGACCCTGTCTCAAAAAGACAAAAAAATAAATAAATAAATAAATAAATAAATAAATAAATAAAATAAAACAAACATGAATTAACCACTTACAAATGTTAGGTATTATTCTGTGCAACTCCTAAATATTATTGAATAAGAAAGACAAGAGACAGCTATATTATCCAATCAGAATTTTATGTGGCATGTCTGTGGGCAAATAAAAAAAGATATAAAATAAATACAGTAATACTTCCTCAATTCATACGGCCTTCTGTTCCAGAGCAATTTGTTTGCCAAGCAGACACATTCTGCAAAATGTTACTTTCAGCCACAAACTCTATTAGATGAGAAACACAATTAGGGTCATCTTCCCCATAATCATAGGACAAATTAAGTTCATGGACTGAGGTGGCACTGTAATCTTATTTAGGTAAATTTGGAAATAGTAGTAAATGGTAAAAAGTAGACCAACGAATATAGAAAGTTGTTATGGTATCATAGTAGTACAACTTCTTGAGAAGGAAACTTTTTAGCAAGCACTGGATGGAAGCAGAGATGTTGTTCACATGAAAATCTGCGAGGCTTGTCCCCACGTGTGGAAAAGCATATAGCTAGTACAAAGAGTGTAAGGGGAAGCTAAAGGGCTTGAATTCCAGAAACGGGGGAAAATCAAAGCAGAGAAAACAAGAGGGTAGGAGGAGTTTAGCTCCAATTAGTTGTAGAGGCAAAACCACTTAGAACCCTGTGGGCAACTAAACTGACTAATAAATTTACTTTTGCAGCAACTTAAATAAGATTCCTTTATAAATTTCAAGCAAGTGAATAATTTGATTTTAATTACAGTTTGGCAAGGGGGTAGTTTGGAGCAGGCACACTGTTTCTGTCTTTCAAGTGAGAAAGAAAGGAAGTATGCTGCATAAAAGCAGAGATGGTAGAATTTTGTACTTAGTTTGAAAGTGGAGGGTATAGAACGTTTTGTTTTCAAATGGAGGATGTGTAAAGGACAGAGGGGTGTGGTGATTCCAAGTACTGCACGTTAAACAGAGCAGTTCAAACAACTGAATTGCAAACACTTAGAATTGATGAACTTCAAATAATTTTTAGATATCTACATGGAAATCATGAAAAGATGGATGTAGATGACTTTTTTTTTTTTTTTTTTGTCTTTTTGAGGCAGGGTCTCACTATGCAGTTCAGGCTGGCCTTGAGCTCACTTTTGTAGCCCAGGCTGGTCTCGAACTCACACCAATCCTCCTGCCTCAGCCTCCCGAGTGCTGGGATTACAGGCGTGCGCCACCACACCCGGCTAGATGACATTTTCAAATCTCAAAAGAGGAAGCAACTTTGTCTACAGAAACTGTTAAAACACATATAGCTTAAAACATGTAAATATGTCAGGACTTCTGTAGGCTGACATACTCAGAGGAAACACATATGATCCAATGTTTCCAACAATTCTTACTCTCAAACATATTGCTGATCTCTTCAACATATCGTATGCATGTTTAAATTCTTTTCCTACTAAAGACCTTTGTGCCTGTGCACTCTGTGTTCTCTGTTTCAATTAATCTCATTAAACTTCACACTGCACATTATGACATGTCAATGGCTTTCTCCTTTATTGTGTATTTTAAGGTTCACTCTACCCAGCTTATTTTCCCCTCCACTTTCGAGGTCAAATTGATGAAACAAGACTTTCATGAGTTCAAAAGGAATTTCTTTTGCTGTCACCTGCCCACCTCCGTAAGAGATGAGGACAGAATTCAACAGCACCCTTGACTGAAGACTTGCAGAACCCTAACCCAAGATTCCAATTCATTTCGCTGAGCTTACCTTTCAGGAAGGCAAAATAATAAAAAGTGGGAGTTCTGAATACTAACTTTGCGGTAACCTGCTAAGCAGCAATAAGTAACTGAATTATGGACCATCTTAAAGAGCGTAATAAGTTCTTCAAATCACAACATTTCACAAATATTATTTAGACTAAAAATGATAAAATTACTAACTTTAAACTGTGAAACTATCACAAACGTGAATATCCACAAAGACAACTAGCGTTTTATCAGCTTACAAATATACATATTAGGATGTCCTGACTACTGAAGGAGAGAAAGAACATAATGGGAGAGTAGGAAAATGATTGTTTCTGTTCAGAAGCATAAGTTTAAAATAAGCATTATCCGTATGAAAATATTTCAGTAGAGCTAAAGCAATAAAGTGAGAAATCGAGGTAGCTGGCTGGAGCGTAAGAAGAAAGGCATGGATGAGGGTGGGAGGTAGCTTTACATTCTTAGCTCCACCACATCACCTCTTCATAGCCCTAAGAAGCACAGCTTGGAAACAGATAGTATCTCCTTGATAAGCACAAGGGGCCCTCAGAAAATGGTGTAAACAAAATGTATCATGAAGAAGCAATGTCATGAATCAGACTTAAAATATTCCCTCTGCCTCCAATCATATTTTCTGAAACTATTCTGGTCGTTTACCTCAGAGACCTTATGAGATGTAATAAAAAATACGGAGCATGCACAGCCAAATTGCACCGAACGGAGAGACAGCCTGGAGTAATGGAAACATCAGGCGTACTCCTCCACCTTTCTCACCAGATCTGGCATCATGTGACCTCTGTCTCTTTCCTACTGTCACAATGACTGTGAATGGTAAGCATTCTGACTGAACTCAGGACCCCATGGCAGACACTAATGAAATGGGACTTGTAGAAGTATTTCAAAAAGTGTCAAGAATGATGGGTTACATGTGCTTCAAGTGCAGAGGAAATTAATAGTAATGTGCCTTTCTGCAATTTTTGAGAAAATAAACACTGTACTTTCTAATCATGCTTTACATATAAAAGAATTACTCAGCCCTTAAAAAATAATTGTCAACCATAAGAAAGAAATTCCATCATTTGTGAAAACATTGTTAACCTGAAAGTAATACATACAGTGAAATTCATCACCGAGACCCACACAGACAAGTACCACATGACCTCATTCATATGTTGATCAAAATAGTGATTTTGCCAAGGCAGAGAACATGGCGATTTCCAGGGCTGGGACAGTCGGTGAAAAGGAGCTCAGAAAATGTTGGTCAAATATTCCAAATTTCAGTGACATAAAACTAATATTTTCAAAGTTTATATTTATAACATATTACTATATTTAATGAATTTCCATCTGAAAATGCTAACAGTGGATATGTTTTCACCAGAAGAATGATAATCATATAAAGTAATTCATGTGTTAATTAGCTATAGTTATTCTAGAGTATATATAATTCATGAAGACCATATGGTCTATATGGTAACTGCTTTCAATTTAATCTTTCATTTAACAACAAACAAATCTTTTTTCCCTCTATTTTTGGCCACAGTCTCTTTGCAGAGGTCTTTATGTGAGGACAGTGTGGTGATATTAATTTTCTAACTGCTGAATAAGCTATTGCATTTTTCTCATACTATATTTAATTACACATTCATATAGTTGTAACACAAAATTTCATTTGGTTTAATGATTTGTTATGGTTGTTGTCATAAAATCTGAGATTGAATTTGGAGTTGTTAATTTATTTCAATATCAGCTGTTATATTTAATGGTGTTTTCCACTTACTGGTGCATCACTAATCAGAGGTCATCTACGATGAAAATGACCATCAAACAGCGTATCACAATTTTGTTTGCGTTACCAAGAAATATTCACTTGAATTTTTTCCTACAGTTTATTCACTCTCAAAACTCTCATTGCCTCAGCTGATATTTACCCAGAAAACTCCAAAGGGTATGTAATTATCCTAGCCAGAGAAGACATGAAACTTCACTCAGCCATGCATTTTCTTTTTTAATTGTGAAACTGCATTTGCTGAAAGGAAACTGCATGAACTGGTTCAGGAGGATGCTGGACAAGGCAGTAGGGCTGTGCAGCATGGGATAAAGGTTTTACACTGTAAAAGACATATAAATGGAAGATACACTTATAACATTTTGTGTGCAAAATGGATAGCTTTTGTTATATAAGCTATTTATGTCTGTCTGAGCCTAAAAACATACACTTATCTGTATTACTTTATTAAAAATAGACTCCAAATTACAAAGTTATTAAAAAATGAAACATTCATATAATTGTCCAAATAATATAACTGAAAGTAAACTAAAACCAGAAAATGTGTGCAGTGCATTAGATATTTTCAAAGGCTTTATAGTCTTAAATTTCATATCACCTTTTCTAATGAATAAAATAGATTAAACCATCAAACTTTGCAAAATTAAGCTTATAAGACATTAATTGGACTTTTTTCAGGCATAGCTCTTCAATTTAAAAATCAGAAGAAAAAGATGTTAAGAAACAAGGACATAATTTATTCTTGATATTAAAATATATACTCCTTGTCAAACACAAAAATACTATGAATTGTTTATTCATTTTATTGCAACATTTCCTTTTTACTAATTTCCTTTTATGATTTTGTCAAAATCACTGCTGGATTTTATTTTTCTAAGAGTATGGTACATTTTAGGTATATATCATGAACATATTCATCATAGGATTTTTTTTTTTTGTCTTTTTTTTTTTTGAGACAGGGTCTCGCTATGCAGTTCAGGCTGGTCTTGAGCTCACTTTTGTAGCCCAGGCTGGTCTCGAACTCACATTGATCCTCATGCCTCAGCCTCCCAAGTGCTGGGACTACAGGTGTGCGCCACCACACCCGGTTTTTCTTACTTTTTATTTTTTCATTTTTTGTGGCCTGCTCCGCCCACCCGAGGGCAGGCCTGTACAGCTTGTCATGCCAGGGATTGAACTGATTGAATCTGCATGTTTGCCTAAGCAGGCTCTTTAGACCGATGAGCTATTCTGCCAGCTGTGATTTCATAAACAAGTTTATGACAACAAACTTTATGGTTTAGGATGTGAAACTCAAAATATTTTAACCGGACAAGCTACGCACTCCATTACCTGGTCTTAACTGACTTAATTTGATAATTAATCCTGAGATGTCATGTCATTATATTATAAATGCATGATGGATCAATGGAGAAGGTCCCTAGGAGTGTGCATGAGGTCACAGTAGCATGATCTTAGATACGTTTCACAGCTGCTGTCCCCTCTTTTACCACTTTTTCACCACTCAGATCTCAGACACTGTGAATTCATTATTTTTTTCTTTGTGTATTTAAGATAGGGTTTAACAGGCCTACAGGGTCTTACTATGTAGTTTGGACTCATAGTGATCCTGCTGTTTTCAGCCTCCAAAGTGCTGGGATTACAGGTGGGGCCACCACGCCCAGTCTCAATTGCCATCTCAGTGTTTCCCATGGGTGGGGTCAGCAAGGCATGCTAAGGATTGAACCCTGGACGCTGCACTCTGCCTAAGCAGGTGCTTTTGTCCACTGAACTATCATGCTAGCCCTGACCCTGTGAATTTAGAAGATTTGCTCCATCATGCTTTTGCACTGTGATGTTTGTGGCTTGGGGTTCACCCACCATGGACAGAATTATGTGAACTGTAAGCCAGATTAATCTTCTACAGTTGCTAGAGTTCAGTTCTATGAGAATGAAGAATTTGTCTTACAGTAAGCTTTTCTTCTACTTTTCAAGATAAAACTTCTTTCCATTCCCATGAAACTAGACTTTTCAATACCTTCTAAGGACATATACACAAATCTCCTTTGTTCTTTCCCCTCCTAAAATAAATTGCTGGTGAGCATTATATAGCTCTTGAGGAAAACATTTTCCACTGAACTTATGGTATTTATTGTATTAGGAAAATATTTTATATAGTTTTCATATCAAAAGCTTTTAAGTCATATACTATTAAAAGCTAAAATCATATATATATATATATATATATACATATATATATATATATATATATATATATGAATAAACCTATATTAAAGAATGGCAAACAACTTTTCACTTAGTCACAATGGATATATTCTTTTTCAGTTCTTTCAATTAAGTTTCAGTTGGTACACTTATCTTTGTTATTCAGAGTTCAAATAGTTTCCATCATGAATTTTGACAATAATTATCTCCTATAGATCTCCCTTCTCTACTGATCCTTTTTTAATTTTATTGAATAATTAAAGATGTGTATCTAAAGTTTAGTCAGGCAAACATCTGCAAACATAAACTTCTGACTTCTTTTTGTGTTTTTTTAGAAAAAGGTCTACAGGGTGTTCAGGGTTTCACTACTAGTTTGGGCGCACAGTGATCTGTCTGTTTACAGTTTCCCAAGAGCTGAGATTACAGGTGGGTGTCACCATGGCCAGTCTCAATTGCTGTATCAGCATGCCCCCGGGGTGAGGCCAACATGGCCAGCCTGGGGATGGAACCGAGCTCCTGCAACTCCTTGCAGGTGCTGAAAGTCCCTGAGCTATTTGGCTGGCTCTCACACTCCCAGTTTCTTTCTTAAGAATTTCTTGGATGTTAAGAAGAAGGATGTGAAAACTTTGAGTAGACTCTTATCCGTTGTCATCAGAAGATTTGATTAAAATAGACATATTTACCCAAGTATGAAGAATCATAAATTATGACAAAATAAAAAGAAAATGATGATTTTCATCCCTGACATGTGAACTTTTGTTTTCTAGCAAAGCAAGAGAATATCTTTCAGGCATGAGCAATAATATCCTCTGAATCAAAACAAATTATAGGTATTGATTTAAAAATTGATTATTTTCAATAGGTTGCTCTGCAGAGATGGAGAAAGTAGATTTGAGTGGCATGTGACATAATGCCAAAGTGAACACATTTAAAACACACACACACACACACACATTTTGTTCTTTGAGGTGTCTTGCATCCCGTTATGATTTTTGGTTGTGTTGTTTGTACTTCTAAAGCTATTTATGCATTTTTTAAGAAAATTCTACTACCATAGCCAGCAAAGCCCTCCCTCACCAATACATTTTGCTTCAAGATTGACTACAATAACTCTATTTTGGCTGGCAGTAGCGTAAGAGAACTTCTGTAGATGAAAATAAAATAATAATAATAATAATAATATATCATTATATACTTTAACAATAAAAGGACTGGTCCTAAAAGAAGCCGCCAATAGGTAGCTTCGCTAACATTCTCATTTGGCCTGCACTAATGCATTACATCCTCTTAGCTGAAGTAATAAAAATGCCACTGACTGAGAATGTTAAGGCAATTGAAGGTTGTTTTGTTTTTCTCACAATCTAAAATACAAGAAGAGACTTGAAAATGCAGAAAGCACCCTTCTTTCCCTCTTCGAAATGAGCATTCATCCTTGGATTTCTTTACTTTTTGAGTTGTGTTATTCCAGTCTCTCTGTATTTCTGCTAAAGACACTAACCATGTAATTTATCGCCCAGTGGATACATCTTTCCTTGATTGCATCTCCAATAACCATGACATATAAACTTGCTTCATTTATGTGTTTTTTTTTAATATTTAGTACGAGGTCTATAGGGTCTCACTATGTAGATCAGACTCAGTGATCCTCCTGTTTTTAGCCTCCCAAGCAATGGGATTACAGGCATGTACCGCCACGCCTAGTCTCCATGGCTGTCTCAGCACGCCCTGAGAGCAGGGCTGGCGCGGCACACTGGGAATCAATTCGTGGTCCCTGTGCCTGCCTAAGCAGGCTCTTTATTTGACTGAGCTCTTTGGATGGCCCTTAAAGTCATTTCTTGAATATCTAAGGGTGAGGCATACAATAAAATATTTTGGTACTTGAAAATTTTATATATTGTGTATAGAATAAATATTTTATATAATATTTATCCTTGAAAGTTTTTAAATGTTACAGAGGTTATTTTGACTTTATGTCTGTTATACTTGTGTATAATTGCATTTATAAATAAAACTGGGTAAAGAATGCATTATCTATAAATGATATGGTGATAAATTTGAAAATGAGCGTTGCAAATGTTAGAAGACTCATGTACTTCTAGTGCAATCATAAATAATTAGAATTAAATAAACAGATTAAATAAAGATATTTAATGTCTAATGAATAAAAACAATAAAAGAATACATTCCCTTCCAAGTGTATGATTTTTTAAAAAACTAGCGTTGCCTTGATGAATAGAAAGGTAAATGTCAAAAAGAAATTGAGTTGATGGGAATGAAGCATGGCCAGTTTAACAAGATAATGATTTTGTTAAAAATCAGAGGTCTTTGTCAAGCTCACAGTAGGAAGGGTTAGACGATGCGTCAAAACACGAGGAAAAGGAAACAGCGTGTGCTCAGGTGCTCAGAGAAGGTTCCCACGACCACAGCAGTGAAACAGTTAGATACGATCCATAATTCAAAGACAGTGTTTTCTGTAAGAATTGCTTAATGAGTTAGCCAATGAAGTCACTTTAAAGTCAAGGTGTTTGCAGAATCAGGAAGTGACAAAACTATCTAGGCCACCCTATCCCTGTCAGAGTGGTTGTGCTGGGAGGAACATGGAATCGTAACAATTTTCATGACTGATGAGAGTGGCCGACTGAACTGTTTCTACCATAGGATGCAGCAGTCATACTGCTAAATATTCTTAAAAAGTACAAGGCTTATGTTTAGACATAAACCTCCACAAGTATGCTGCTAATTATTTTATTAATAATTATTAAAACTTAGAAGCTGGCTGGGGCAATGAGCACCAGCCCAGCAAGCACAAGGTCCTGAGCTCTTTCCTGGTGCTCTATGCCATGTTGGCCCCACAACCAGGCATAGTGGCACAAGCCTGTAATGCCAGTAGCGCACAGGCTGAGACAAGAAGATCACTATGAGTCTGTTGCGGTTTGTGTACAGTTGTCCCCCCAAAACCTCTTGCAGTAATGAGGCAGCTTCTGGCATTTGTGGTTGATTCTCTCTCTCTTTTTTTTTTTTTTAACATATAGTACAGAATTTCAAAACCAGAAAAATTTACCAATGGTTATATTACATATTTTCATCATTGGATCAGTTTAGATTAACAGATATCAGTGTATCAGACTAATCAAATAATTAAACATGAGCACTTTCCATAAACATTTTTTTTAACAGTTGAAACACTGCATGTGGTTGATTCTTGATTCAATGTTGAGATTATGGGTGTGAGTGCCCTGTGACAGGAATCTGTATTACAGTATATGGAGGGGAGAGTGGCCAGCTAGCTGCTTGAGCTGCTGCCATTCCTTTTACTCTCTTGCTCTTTGCCACCATGGATGACTGCTCTCTGCCTTGGAGGCAGCTGAGTATGGGCTGAAACCTCCACTAACTGCTGCCTAAGTAAACTTTCCTTCCTTCGTTTTGGGTGTTGAGTATTTTGACCCACAAAGCAAAGAACAGTATCCAAGACAGAGGCCAAACTGCATAGTGAGAAAAACCAAAGAAAAACTGGAAGCAAATAAGATGCCCCGCCATTAATAATAAAAAACAGTGAAGTAATAAACAAATTGTGGTACATTCATACAGTGAAGTATTTATTTAGTGAAGAAAAAGAAATGTGCTGTTGAAACACAAACACCAAACAAGAACAAAAGCATTACAAATTGCTAAACATGAAAAAGGCAAACTGTACAGGCAACCAAAAAAATTAATGCTTTCTATGGGATCAGAGATCAGAAAGGGATAAATAGGATAAATACATGGCATTTTAATGGCAGTACATTATAGTAAAGCTAAATATGTAACATTATGCATTCCTCAAAACTTAATAGATAGCACCAAGCAGAAAATTAACTATAAAGTATAATTAATAAAACTGTTAATATTTATTTATCATTTGTAAAAGATATATTGTACTAATATACAATGCTATAATAAGTGAAATTGTGAGCCAAAAGAATATAAGCTGGAAGCTATAATTTCTCCATAATATTTTAGTAAACCTAAAATTGTCATAAAATATGGGAAATATATATCCTGGAAATCAAGCCTTTTCCCTCAATTTGCATATTACTTTGAGAAGGTTAGAGAAAAGGTGCACATATCCAAAATTATTTTAACACATCATTATGGTATTGTGAAACTATATATATATATATATCTTCTTTTCATGCATTTATATATATTATATTTTATAGGGAAGGTAATTTGAAAGATGTGGTATTTTCCTTGAGGTGACAGGTGCCAACACTATAACAGAAAATGTCAACACATCAGCGTGGCATATTTTAACTTAGTTCAGCCTGTGTCCATGGCAAACTTAATTCCTTCATTCTAAAGAGGTGCTCAAGTAGGGTACTTTAAGAAGACGTTGAGCTTGATGGCTTGCAAAATTGGACACTCATTGTAACAAATAAATGTTACATAAGTTAGAAGTATACTTTTAAGTGTATAATCTCAATGTTGAACATATGGAAGACATTAGAGAAGGCATATAGTAAGGTTTTTTTTTTAATGTATTTGATTGTTGCAGGGTCTCACTACAAAGATTGGACTCATGGTGGTTCTACTTTCAGCCTCCCCAGCGCTGGGTTTACAGGCATGCACCACTACATCTGGATTCTGGCTGGCTCAGCTGGCCCTGGGGGCAGGGCTGGTGCCAAAAGATTGAACCCCAGCCCTAGGCAGGTGCTTTAGTCTGCTGACTATTACCAGACCCATAATAAGGGATTCTGCATGCAGCTTTATAATGCATGTTTGTCTTCACAGGAAACCTAAATTAGAACGATGTGGATAGTGCTGAGCCAGTGCTAAGATCTTGTTAGTTTGCCTGAAGTTTCTATGAGAACTTATTATACCTATTTAAGTGTTATTAACCTCACCTGAAATTCTATTATAATTGACTGCATACTCTATAAGAACTGCCCATGACAAACTGTGTGCGTCAATATGTCACTTGCACACTCTTGGCTCAGTATTCAGCCTCAGCTGGGCTGAGCTACAGAAAAAAATAGCACGAAGCTACATTGCTTGGTACCATTTGCACATTCATTAGCTAAAGTTTTACTGAATTCTTGGTAAATTTACATCTATTCCTCTCTTCATTGCTTAAAAATCCCTTTCCAAATCTTTGTTACACTAACCTCAATTAAAGAAGGAATGAAATCAGTGACTCTTACAGATTTTGAATGAAGAAGATCAGGATTTCTCTCTGCCTAACTTCACAGGTCGCTGCCACCTACATGCAAGGTCAGAATTTTGTCAGTGAAGTTTGTCTTCGTCAAGTTCAATGCTGCAGAAGGCAATGGGATCCCAGGACCTGGTGCATTCTTTTGAGTGGTTTCTGCTGACATCCTGGACAATGTGAAAAGCCACGGTGTCAGGGAGAGCGTACTGTCTGCCGCCAGTCTATTCTGTGGCTCAGTTCACATCATGTCTGCTTCCCACAGAGTCTGTTCTTTGCGTGTCATTTCTTTTGCTGCTGCAGTAGGATTTTTCTGTTCATGAAAAGTAAAGTGCAGTAAAATAGGACCCTTGCAGGCTCCCTAGATTCTACCTAATATTAAAACATGAGAACTGAACAATCAGAAAGATATTTGGTCTTCAGATTAAGAAATACATGCTTGCTAATACCTATGTTTATTTATTTGTCACTGAACTTTGGGACAAAAATTTGCCAGTCACTATTTTTCAAAATAGATATGTTTTTATTATCTTAATTTTAATTGTTGTCATATAGTATAATCTAAGGAAGCTGTCTCCATATGTGTAATATTTTTTTTCTCAAAATTCTGTTACATGTCTTTAGAAATCTAACAAATTAGTTTTAATTCAAAATATTATTACTCTGAGTTGCTCAATTAAATTTTGAGTATGTTTTGGTAGAACCCTTGAAACATTTGAGGATATAACATAGCAGATCTAATGTAGAAAAATCCAGGAATCTTATTACTCATAGTATACATAAACTTGATAATATTAACTTTAAATTCTAGTCTTTTTCTTTGGGTATTTGGCTCAGGATGTCACTACACATATTGACTTGTGGTGATTCTCCTGTTTTCAGCCCTCCTAGCCCTGAGATTACAAGCGTGTGCCGTCACACCTGGACTCATTTGCCAGCTCAGCATACCCCGGAGGGTGGGGCTGGTGTGACATGTGGGACTCGGAATCAAACCTGTACTTGTCAAAACAGGTACTTTGTCTGCTGAGCTATATCACTGGCCCTTAAAATCTAATCTTAATAATAAATCTTGATTATATTTTAAAAATTTCCTTCTGTCATAAGTAAATTATGTAAAGTTCCTGTAATGTGAGAAACGTTCCTCTCAGTTTACCATGAATGGGGGCTTTTGGTTTAACACAGTTGTTTAAGTACCTGCTTGGGCAACCACAATCAGGTGCCGGAGAACTCAGTTCAATCCCCAGCTGTACATGACATGCATGACCAGACCAGCCCTTAAGGCAGCCTGAGCCAGCCAAAAAATCTTTCTCAATTTACCTTGAGACTGTATACATATATCATATATGTGTGTTTGTGTGTGTGTGTGTGTGTGTGTGTATTTTATATTTTTTCCAACACACTAATTAGCCCATTGCTATCAAATGGATAAAAACTTAAATTAATTGTTAAGATTTTGAGATTTGAATGATTAATTTAAACATCACCTAAACTTACAGTCAGCCATAGCATTTTCTACTTTAACATATAACAACAATTTACGCAATAAATCTGTTACTCTTGTGATTTAAAAACAGACTATTCTCTCTAGCACATTCTAGTATTCTAAAACCTTGGAACTCTTCAGGCTGACCTGTCATGACAATCTTTTCATAGTGCTATAATGATGTAACATCTCCACATAAGGGAAATAACAAGATTTTTGGAAATAAAAGAATATACATTTTTAAACTAAATGCTATTGTGTGATTTATTCATGATATCTTTCAGTTAACAAACTAGGCTTTTAAACTTACAAGTAGCAAAAAATGTAAACTTAACGCTGAAGCCTTTCATGAGCAGTACCATTTAACTAAGTCATTTCCAAATATGAGGAATAGGCTGATGAAAGATGCCAAAGTGTGACAAAGTCAGGATGAAGTCAAGATGAAGATGGCTTATTTGGTCTCTACTTCAGAATCCCCAAAACGATGAGTTTATTAAGCCTTTTTGAAAAATGTTACAAAACCGTATAGATATCAAAATAGCACCAATTTGGGGAACGTTTAATTTTATATTTCTTGATTTCTTTTTTCTTTGTGATATTGGCCCTTAAGCCTATGACATCACACTAAAGGACATCCCTAGCCAATGACTGATTCATTTAGTTTCCTTTGAGACAGAATCTAGCTAAGTAACTAATTTTCCCAAGTTACAATCAGCCTCATGTTTCAGCCTCTCAAGAGTCTGAGAATGCACAATCATGCATGACCACATTCCTTTCTTTCTCTCTTTCTCTTTCTTTCTTTCTTTCTTTCTTTCTTTCTTTCTTTCTTTCTTTCTTTCTTTCTTTCTTTCTCTTTCTTTCTTTCTTTCTTTCATGGAATTGTTGAGTTGGCCCAAGAGACAAGCCTTTAGCACAACAAATTATTTTTTCCATATTCTGACTAAGAGTCATAAATGAAACTGTACTAACATGAAAGAAAACTCAGCAGACCAGCTATCATTAAATTGTGGTTTGTTTTGTGTTAGGCATTTAAAAATATGTTCAGCTACTCAACTTGTGCCTATAAGTCCAGTATTTTTGATATGCAACGAAATATTCCAGAAATGTGGTCTTTATTTTCATGCATTTTATTATGCCCTAACAAGTTAGTCATTTCTTACATTGCAGAATTCTTCCATAGCTATTGCTACCCTCTGAAATATTGTTTTAGGCCCCATCCCAGTCCAGGTTGGCTTCCTTAACATCTTTCAGCCCACAAAGCACACTTCAGAACAATTTTTTTGTCCATACTCATGAGAATATTGTTCTTTTTAAAGCTGGACTTTTTATTGCATTTAGTAAGAAATAACAGTGTGACAGTTTCAAAACACAGTAGTGGTACATTTCCAGTATTCAATACAATGCATATTGTTGTCCTAGTGGTTATACAGAGTAAAGGGTGTAGATGTGATAATTTTTCTAATCATTGTTGGTACAAAAAACTTCTTCTCATTGAACTAAGACAAAGTAGTTGTATACATCATCCAATGTTGCACAATCACAATGCATTATTGACAAAACTGTCAATGATAGAAGCTGTTGATTTAAGCCTTTTACAGCTCAGCATACTAATCTAACTTTATGTTTTATGCCACATGGTTAAACTTTTCTGCTGGGTGGTTAAGGGCAAGTTAAAGCAAGACTTCTATAACAAAACATGGAACTTTTATATCTCACAGGGTCAGTCAAATCCCCTCAGGGTTTACTTTGAAAACATGTACAGTGCTCTGTAGAACTGTTATCATCATCAGCCATCTGGATGAGTCATGGCCATTGCTTGACCAGTTTGCTCTCTGTAAAAGCCTGAGAGAATGTTTTCTCTCCAGGTGACTCTCCTTAAGTACACTGTATATCTTCAATCCATTTCCTCTGTAACCCCATAATCTTCTTGAAAAGAAAATTTGGAAAACCACTGAGTTATAGGATGCTATAGCACAGGTTCTCTTATGTCCTGAGTCCTAACTGACCTTGAAGAGGTAGGGCCAAAATATTGGCTATTTTGTAGCGTTTCTTTTTCTCCAATTTTTGTTCTGTAAACTTATATTTTTTACCCTGTACAAGAAAAGCTTAGTGATACTATTACTCTATAACAGAGGTACTTGAGGTTAATATCACTGTCTTTCTGAGTACCAAACATCTTAGACTTAGAATTGGTATTATCTATCAATCATTGATATTATAATGAATCTCTATAGAATGTGATGAAAGTAGTTACACATTTTTATACTGGAATTTAGAAATCTAAGCATATACAAAATTGTAGCCTGTCAATCCTTTAGTATTTTTCCTAGTTTCTTACTGTAACACTAAAACTACATGTGGAATGCCAGTCATTCTGGTCTTTTAGATGTGTGCTCCTTCTAATGTAATTTTAGTTACTACTCTACTCTCTCAAGTAAATGGTTGGTTTACAAGAAAACAAAAATGGTATTAAATGAGAGTACCCTCTGAAATCTTAGGGGTTATTATATCATGATTATTTGCTTTTTAAGCAAGAAAGTAAAAACAAAAAGGTATCTGAATATTGCCTAGAGGCTTACCAAGGAATGAGGTGTGGAAAATTAAGCCATGTAGCAATATTATCTTATGTTGGGGGAATTACAGCCAACAGAAACAAATAAGCTACCTTCCTAAGAAGATGATCATGTGATATTCCTTATAACCCCCAATTATTCACGTCCTCTTATTCTCCCCTCTTCCATCCTTATATTCCTATAGCAAATAGGAAATTCTTCCCCTGCAAGGGTATCTCTAGAAACAAGTGGACAAGATGACAACTATTGACAGTCCATGCTAGAACCCATGAAATTTGAGGAACATAAAACATCTGGAGACACCCCAAATGCTGGATGGAAGGAGCAGAGATTGCACTACAGTTTTCAAGGAAATTGACTGATATCTAGAAATGGAAGTAGACAGTAATTGTGGTATTTTGCCAATTTAATAAATATCACTCACCAAATATCTATAAGGTCATGTTCCTTTGCTCTTGAAAGCAAGAGCATGGGTCCTTTGCTCTTGAAGGCTGTTGGGAGACAACTGTAGTTATTTAAGAAGGCAGCGCTACTTTGTATTCTGCAGGCACACTAGCACATCTCCAGGTCCACAAAATGTACAATGAAAGGCAAAGGCCAAAGGGTTGATTTCAATAATTTCTGGAATTCTGTTTTCCAATCAAGAAATAATGGCATCAGTGGTGGGTGGCATAGATGGAGAATGAAACTTCACAACATTCATTGTCAACTTTCCTCCACCATGGATAATTCATCAAGAGGCACTCAGCAAATGAATTATAAAAAGCATTAGTTTGAAAATACTCTATATCAAAGAACAATAAAAAGTTATCTGAAAAATATGTAATATTGGAGTCAGTCATTCTACTATTAAACGGTACATTTTCTACAACTACATGCAAGGAAATCACCTTTCATAAGCATATTGTTATGTTCTTTTGATTATGATAGAATCATCTGAACTTTCTTAAACAAAATTGAATAATAATAAATTTTGTTTATTTATAAATTCAAGAGTTGATCTGGGTTACAAATACAAGAATATAAAATATTCAGAGGATCCCGGTTTGCAGTACTATTGGGGTTTTGTCCTAGTTCCAACTTCCAAGAATGAGTAGATGGCAGTAGCTTAAATAAAAGAGACCAGCTTTATGGTTTGGGGACTCCAACAGGATCAAAACTTTCTCAGAGAGCAAAGGCCCCTTGTAAGCTGAGGCAAATAACTTTCCAGGCAGTCCATACTTATTTGGTTTTCAAACCAAAAAAAAAGGGGTACTGAAGCAAGCACAGACAACGAACAGGACCTTGGGAAGTTAGTTCAAAGACAATTTTGCCTATTAAGAGAACTGTTTGATCATAAAGGTGGGCAGCTTTTTTACTCTAGTTTAGGGAGCTTCAGCAAGCAGTGTCATCTGTTGCCTCCACTGTCGTGTCATCTGGATGACGGTGAAGCCTTTCAAGACTGAATGACCAAAGCTTAGCCCCAAACCCACTTATTTATTGCGAAATGGCAACACTACAATTAAAAGTTAATAACCAGTGCTCAGCTGCCAGAGCAATACCAGGGTCCTGCCAACAGAGAACGCTCTGTGGGCCTTTTGCTCCACACAGATTCACCAAGCCTGATCTAGACTGAAAGTGAAAGACGGTTGACTCTCCACAAATAAGTCAAAACCTGCTGGAGGTAAGTGTGACGTTATGGTTTGTGTCCTGATGTCCCTGAAAATCCCCAGGCAGCAGCGTAGTGAGACCTTTTCAGAGGTGGCTGGATCTAGAATATGTGACGCAGAGATTAAAGGTGTGTAATTACTCAGCTATTCCACTGGTAGGTTTGGCATGGCTCTGAGTGTGGATAATGAGAAGGCCCAGTAAGGCTGGGAGTGCTACCCACCCCAAGGGCGTGGAGCCTGCATAGAACACGAGGGACAGAAAGAGGGCTGCTGTGGTCAGTCACATGCTGCTTCTCTCTCTTGCTGCTTGCTACTGTGCTGTCATGTGCTTTCTGCCCACTCTTAGATGCCACTCTGGCCTCCCACCTTGCCTAGGTACCAGTTAATTACAAACTGAAACCTTTGAAAACATGAAGCAAAATAAACCTTTTCTCCTTTAAATTTGGGTGTTGGGCATTTTGCCTCAGCAATGAAAAAAAAAGAAACTAAAACGGGTAACAGGGTCTAGCAGCCAGATCAGCACTATGACTGCATAGGGGAAAAGTTCTACATTTGTTTACATCCTATTTCCAAAGAGGATGACCTTCTTCTTATGAGGAATAATTCTCAACTAAAGAAATATTGCAGGAATGCTGCTACATAAAAAATATAAATGTGATAGTGTGTCCATATATAGGGCCCACCAAAGATGTACACTCATTTCAGGAAAAGGAAAACTTGTATAAACACTTTATTACTAAATTTATTGAGACATCATGAGACTAGTATAGGTTACCTTAGGCTCTGAAATTACAAGAGGGGCTCAAAGTGCTGGCCATGAGTTTCCATCCAGACATTTATCAGTACAACAAACTGCTGCTTGGGTGTCCTTGGTCACTGAGATTGCTGCAGGTGTAATCTTCAATTTCTTCTCTAAGGGTCAGTAGTGCAGTGGCTTTTCTGCACTATACAGCATCCTTTAGGGTCCCATGTAACAGGATAACACCACCTGTTGAAAAACTATTGCTATTCCCTTCTCCTGAAGTGTGCATATAATTTTTAGTAGATGCTCTATATAGTAGAACTTTTTTTATCTTCACATAGTCGTGCATATATTTATAGATTCATCTAGATGCCAAATTGTGTAAATAATACAATATTTTCATGTGCGATTTTCATGACCTTTTAATATTTTCGTAATATATGATGGCAGCTTTGATTCATTATAAGATTTTAGACAATAATAAATTGTGATTTGTGATCTTAGATGAGGGCAACATTAGAAAATATTTCCATGCAAATATTTGAAACAATGTAAGTTCAGACACAAATGTACATTCAATATTTTTGTGACAATTTTTCACTCTGTATGGACATATATGTGCATATGTGCATGTGAAAGCAACTGGGAAGTAGGAAATACCCTCGTCTGTCTTCTACAAATTCAAGGATCTGTTTCTGAAGACATAAGGCATTTGTAGAAAGTCACTACTGGAAATGATATTTGTGAGTATATTTTTAATCCTCTTGCATTTTCTTTTAATTTTCAGGCTGTCAAAATGGTGCCAATAAAGATACCAATTGACAGCCTGTGAGAATCGATTCCTTTATACAGTCCCTATCACTGAAGGCTTATTTAACTTCTCTTTGACCCCTCTAGTGGAAAGCCAGACATTGAGATCTTCAGGAAGAAAACATAATCTAGAGTGAAAAAAATGGATAAAGTTTGTCAGGCAGCACTGACAAGAGATTTAAAATGACACAGTGTCAATAGTGAAATTACAATTTTTCCTGTCAAATTTTTTTTCTAAAGCAAGCTTCAGTTTTTATGCATCAAAAGCCTATTATTAATATTTTTTATTATGGCTTAGAAACATGAACAATAAAGTGATTGTGATTTGAATGCTATTGCTGTATTTTTAAAGAGTGACACAAAATGACTCTTAAAAGTGTTGCTACCTTCACTTTTCTTAGACTGAAAGCATATTTTTACCAGAAAATAGCAGTGATTATTCATCAAACGTTTTACTTGCTTATATTTAATATTAACTTGTACAGGAATATTGATAGAAAGATTACTGTGTTCCTCTTATAACAGAACTATAGCTTCAGGTAGACTACTGTATTAACCATGAATAAAGAGACAGGTTCATATCTGCTACCATGCTCATCAATTAGTAGTTTTAGGGTCCTGAAGCTTTATTACTTTGTATGGGAATCTGAGCACAATAAGCTAATCAATAGCACCTAGACAAATACACTACCTCGTTTATCTGATCTATTCTCAGGATAAACATTATTGCTTGAAAGAAAACTTCATGCCCATGAGAAGAAAATATGGACATACCCCCTGTTTTCTTAGATGAGACTTCGTAGAATTAAAGAAGTTGTAAGAGAGCAGTCTCTGTTACCCTAATCTTCATTGTAAACAATACATTGCTTATGATTTCTACTATCAGTTAAGATAAAATTAATAATTATAACATATTATCAGCAGATCTTTATGGTAATTTATTGGTTCAATCTTCCAAATTCATTTCAACCTGTTCCCATGTATAAACACCTAACAAGCAAACCAACACAATGGCACATGACTGTGCTCCCAGCCCTCAAGCTGGAAGATCCCAAATTCCAGCCTTGCACGGGCAACTCAGGGGACAGTGTTTAAAAATAAATGAATAAGAAAATAAATAAATACTGTAACCCAGTGGGAGAGCTTTATGTTCAATTCTCACTATAGCAAAAGAAATGCAAACAGAAAAGAAAGAATCACAAAACAGAAAAAGAAACCAACTGAGGACAAAACAGTCCCGTGTATCTGTTCTCTCCTCTTAGAATTCATTCATCTTTACTGAAGCAGCTTCTTACTTTCATTTTCACAGTTCATTTTTTAGTTTCTGTAGCTGAGTAATGTATACTTGTCCCTCAAAATTTAGTCATCGTGATCCTGTGACATAGCTTTTTCTCATAGAATATTGTACATTAGAAGTTTCTCCAGTCTTTGGCTGGCGAGATAGCTCAGTGGTCTAAAATGCCTGCTTAGGCAAAATCAGGCAGCCACAGGGAACCAGGCTTCAATCCTCAGCACCACATGCCATGCCAGCCCTGCCCTCGGATGGCCTGAGCTGGCAAAAAAAAAAAAAAAAGTTTCTCCAATCTTCTCATCGTAACATTGCGATGCAGTTGTACTTGATGGTGTCTTGTTTACTTTTCTCTCCTTGCTGGAACACTTAGCTGACACTCAAAATTCGGGAAGGAAAAGTTTATTCAGTTCACTGTTACTGGAGGTTTCAGTCCATACACAGCTGGTCCAAGGCCAACTGGCACAAGGCAGAGGGCAGCAGTTCATGGAGGTGGAAAACAGCAAAACAGCAAGAGCCAAAAGGGAGGAGCAGCTACAACGGCTGCAGAGAGCAAGTCTGCCTTCCCTAAGTTGCATTCAGGCTTTCCACCTCAGGCTGAGAGTAGTACTCACATCCTTAGCCCCAGTGAATTATGAGTTAATCACAAACTCTAGAAGTCCACTCCATGATTGCATGAGGCCTTGGGGAAACAAGTGGACACAAGCCATTAGGGAAGGTAATTGAAAGTACACAACTAATAAAAGCAGAGACAATGTAACTTTGGAAAAGGAGAATTTTAGAGTCAGGCTCCTTTCCTTTGAACAATTTCTTTCCTTTTCACAGAATTATTTTGTGTTTTGGATTTTATTTATTCTTTTAGGTCCTTACACTTGGGAGACACTACAACGTTTACTCATGTAGGTGTAATTTATTACACTTATGAGTAAGGTCTCTAGTTGGACCCATTTATAAAAACTTTGAGCTTATCATCTTTTGTAGCTGAGTAATACTGTATTGTATAAAAATACCACATCTTTTTCTATCCATTCCTCTGTTGATGGGCATTTGGCTTGTTTCTACGATTTAGCTATCTTAAGTTGTGTTGCTATAAACACAGGTAGATATAAATCACTGCAGGTATGATGTTTTCAACACAAGGTGATTTTTACTGTTCATTTGAAAGGAATAGCTAATGCTTAAATTTTTTCTTTTCTTTTTTTTTTTTTTTTTTTTTTTTTTGGCTTTTTGAGACAGGGTCTCAACTGTGCAGTTCAGGCTGGCCTTGAGCTCACTTTTGTAGCCCAGGCTGGTCTCGAACTCGCAGCAATCCTCCTGCCTCAGCCTCCCAAGTGCTGGGATTACAGGCGTGAGCCACCACACCCGGCCTAATTTTTTCTTTTCTTAATGTTTACTTTTATTTCTATTTTTTCCCACTTTGCATCCTTATGTCTAGTAATCTGAAAACTGAGTAAAGACAACAATATGCAATATAACAATAACTGCTGATTTTCTGTCAGTGAAAATCTGTGTCATTTCCTTTTAAAGTATTTTTTTTTTTAATAAGAAATAACAATGTGCCAGGCGTGGTGGTTCATGCCTGTAATCCCAGTACTTGGGAGGCTGAAGCAGGAGGGTCAGTGCAAGTTCAAGACCAGCCTGGACTACAAAAGTGAGCTCAAGTGCAGCTTCAACTGCATAGCGAGACCTTGTCTCAAAAAGACAAAAAAATAAATTAAAAAAAAAAAAAAAACAATGTATGGGCCAGGGATACAGCTCAGTGACATAAGTACTTGCCTGGCAAATGCAAGGTCCTGAGTTCAATCTCTAGTACTGAAAAGAAAAGAAAAAAAAAAAAAAAGAAAAGAAAAGAAAAAGGAAAGAAAAGAAAGATAATAATGTAATAATGTGACATTTTCAAAAACTCATTAGTAGTACATCCCCAATAATTGATAAAATGCATATTGTTTGTCCTCACAGTAGTTATACATTGTATCATTGCTAAAGCATTTTTTCTCTTACTATTTTTAAAAAATGAAAAAGGAATAAATAAATAAATATCCTTAAAAAAAGTAGAGTCAGGTTCACCTGCTTGAAACTCCATCCTTAAGTAGCTCTGTTCTTTTTTTTTGTTTTTTGAGACAAGGTCTCACTATACATTTCAGGCTGGCCTTGTGCTCTTGTACTCACTTTTATAGCCTCCAGTCTGGTCTCAAACTTGCAACAATGATACTTGTGTGTGTGTGTTTTTTTTTTTTTTTTTTTTTTTTTTTTTTTTTTTTTTTTTTTTTTTTTTTTTTTTTTTTTTTTTTTTTTTTTTTTTTTTTTTTTTTTTTGTCTTTTTGTCTTTTTGAGATAGGGTCTCGCTATGCAGTTGAGGTTGGCTTTGAGCTCACTTTTGTAGCCCAGGCTGGTCTCGAACTCACACCAATCCTCCTGCCTCAGCCTCCCGAGTGCTGGGATTACAGGCATGAGCCACCACGCCCGGCGATACTTGTGTTGTTATGTATTCTATTTACTCATTACCTGAAAGAAAACATTGCATGTTCTTATTGCATATAACAATATTTTAATTATACGTGCCTTATAAAATAGCTAAATCTAGCTAAACTATGAAAACATTATTTCCTCATACTTATCATTTTGATAGTAAGGGCACACAACATCCACTCGGCTTACTTTAGAAATATAAAATACTTTGCAGCAATTATATTTTTATCATTTTCTCTTCTGTGTAGCTAACATTTTGTACAAATCAGTAAAAAAATGGTCCAAGAAAGTAGACTAGCATCTAAAAGGAAAATTAATAATTATATATTTATTTCTTTATATGTATATGTACATATAAAGGCAGAGCCAAAAGGAAAGAAAGGGAGAAGAGAGACAATTCTCAGCACTAAAAATATAAAATAATTTGCAGAGCTAGTATTTTATCAGCTCATGAAAAGGAAGTTATATATAAAAGTCTTCCCTTTAAATTTAGAAAATTGGAGCCGGGCGTGGTGGCGCACACCTATAATCCCAGCACCTCGGGAGGCTGAGGCAGGAGGATCAGTGTGAGTTCGAAACCAGCCTGGGCTACAAAAGTGAGGTCAAGGCCAGCCTGAACTGCATAGTGAGACCCCTGTCTCAAAAAGCCAAATAATTAATTTATTAATTAATTAATTGAGAAAATTGGAATTGGAAATAAAGCAAACTGACTAAACTAATGCTCCATTTATAATAATAATTGGTAGAAAATATGATCAGGACTTTAAATGTTCTTTGCAAAACAAAACAAAACAAAACAAAAAACAGAAAAAAGTTATTGAAGAAATTCAGACAAGAGTACTTTTTTTTTTTGGTGGTAGTGGGGATTGAACTCAGGATCTTGTGCTTAACAGGCAGACACTTATTTATTTGTTTGTTGGTTTGTTTATTTATGTTTAATACAAGATCTACAGGGTCTCACTATATAGATTCATCTTATAGTGATTCTCCTGTCTTCAGCCTCCCAAGTGCTAGGATTACGGATGTGTATGACCACACACAATTTCATTCTCTCATGAGACGGGCTGGCAAAGCACGTGGGGGATAGAACCCAGCTGCTGTTCTCTGCCTAAGCAGGTGCTGAAGTCTGCTGAGCTATCTGGCGGGCCCCAGGCAGACCCTTATTTTACTGAGCTATCTCCCTGTCCCAACAAGAGTAAATTTTGAGTATAGCCATCAGAGCAATCAAGTTAAATAGCAATCAAGTTAAATAGGATGGGGCTATTTCCTTAATTATGATTATTTACATACTTTATTCAGGGCATATATCTGTGTTTTGTAAAATAAAGTATTTCATGGTTGTAATTTCCAAAATCAATGCTAAACTCGGCTTCTTAAATGTTAAACTATTATAAGTGTATCATAATTTATTTTACCACTTTGTTAGTATTTAACTCATTTCCAAGTTGTTATATTGTATAACACATTGCATTGTAATTACATATGCACATTTGTGTTTTATTTATTATATTTAATTTATTATAAATTTTATTAGTGAGTTTTATGTCACTACAACAAAACACCTAAAGGAAGGTACTTATAAAGAAAGAGGTTCATTTAACTCAGTCAAGGAGGCTCAAAGTCCAAGATCAGATGACTGCACTGCTACAGCCTCTCCTTTAAGCCCATGGGTATAGAGCGTTACACTGTATCATGAGTGTGATAGGAGAGAGAATTGTCACATTTCTACCCAGGAAAGCAAAGAGAGTTGTGGAGATCCAAGCGTGGGTTTTAATCGCAAGTCTGTGCAGAGAACTATTAGGCATTGCTATTAGAATTTTCTCAGTAACTTCAGAAGGCAAGAGAATCTCTAAGTTGTCTCAGTAACTTTTCTCTTGTTGCTAGGACAAAATACCTGAAACCCAGGAAGCAAGGGTCTGTGTGTCTCCCATTTTGTGAGGGTTTCAGTCCACACTTGGCTGGTTCTAAGGCAGAGTGCCACAGGGCAGAGAGCAGCAGTTCGTGGTGGTGAAAATCAGCAAAAAAAAAAAAAAAACAAAAGCAAAAAGGAAGGAACAGAGGCGGCAGCAGCAGCAGCAGCAGGAGGAGCAGCGGTAAGCTTCTCTCCTTTCCTCCTATTGTACTCAGGCTATGAGCCCCAGGGTGGATGTTGCACTCATGCATATAATCTGAGCACTGGACGATTCATTAATCTCCGACTCTAGAGGTCTGCCCCTGTGACTGCCTAAGGCTTTGAGGGACAGCTAGACACAAGCCATAACACAAGGACTAGGTCCCAGCTTCTAAATATTTTATGGTGCCTTCAAATGCAAATACCCTAAGAGCACATTTTGAGCACATGAACACTTAGGGGTCATCCAAATGATAAATGAATCACAACAGACATTATTTCTACAGAATAGCTTTGAAATAATGACTACTAGAAAGTTGATGTATAAATTGTCAAATTTTTTTACAATTAAGGTTAAGATATAGACCAATATAGAAACACCAATTTATGAGAATATCTCCATTTATAGACTTTTACCATCATTATTTCATATTACCTTTAATTTACTTCAGTAATTTAATCAACATGTTCACCACTTCTTTAAATGTCTTTATATTCTTTTAAGTATAAATTTTCTTAAATAATAGACAAAACATGTCTTTTAAATATGTTTTCTATCAATTTCATGAATATTTAAGTCCATGTAATTTCTTTAATTTTAACATTTTAAGCAAGTTGGGTTGTTTTACAAGAAATCCAATTATTCTTTTTTTGAATTTTATTCCTCCTTGGTTCATGACAGGCTTTTCTCCATTATTGTTGTGTACTTGTTTGCTTGGTTTTTTGAGAAAGAATATCATGCCTCAGCCTCCCAAGTGCTGGGATTACATGCATGCAATATGTTCAGATTTCTTCAACATTTTAAGGCATATTTTTCAATGTGTATTCAAATAAAAGGAAATCAAATAGACTTTAAACATTAGCGATTTTGCAACCTTACCACATCTTTTTCTTTTTTCTATAGTTTTATCACTTATAATAAGTCCTAACAATGGCACAGTTTCAACACACATTAGTAGGACAGCCACAATCAATACAATGCCTGCTATTGTCATCATAGTAGCTGTTCAGAGTACAAGATGCAGACATGGTAACTTTTCTAGATATCACTGGTACAACTATTTCTTCTCACTGAGCTAAGAGAAAGCAATTGTATACATAGCCCAATATTCCATAATAGTAGGAGGTTACTAGCAGAACTGGCAATGTTGGAAAGCGTTGACTTGAACTTTTTATCGCTCAGCATACTTACCTGGTTTTATTTTTTTATGTCCTGTGGTTAAACTTTTCTGCTGGGTGGTTAAGGCCAAGTCAAAGCAAGAACCCTATAACAAAGCAAGTAAGCTTTGTATCTGACAAGGTCAGTTAAATCCTCTCAGGATTTACCTTGAAACTATGTACAGCATTTTGTAGAACTTTTCTAAGTGTCATCCATTTGGATGAGTCATGGCCATTGCTTGACCACTTTGCTTTCTGTGAAAGCCTGACAAAATGTTTTCTCTCTAAGTGACTCTCCTTAGGCCCATTGTACTTCATCGATCCCTTTCCACTGTGGTATGATAATCTGCTTGAACAGAAAATTTAGGACATCACTCAGTTATAGGATGTTACAGCACAGGTTCTCATATGTCCTCAATCCCCACTGACCTTGAAGGGCTAGGGCCAAAATATTTGCTATCCTTGTAGCCCTTCTTTTCCTCAAATATTTTGGTTTGCAAACTTATGTTCTTAGCTCTCCAGAAGAGTAGCTTAGTGACACTATTAATCTATAACATAGGTGCTTGAGCTTACTACCACTGTCTTTCTGGATATCAAATTCCTTAGACTTAACATAAAACCAGTATTTTTCATTGATCATTGATATTTTAATAAATCCCCATAGTATGTGATTAAAAACAGTTGCATATTTTTACACAGGAATATAGTAATCTAGCCATATACAAAATCATAGCACATCAATCCTATGGCATTTTTCCTTCTGTCTGATTCTCTTTTTGTACCTTTTGTTTTGTTTTGTTTTCTAAACAAACATTTACCTGAGAGTATAGCCATAATTCAAGTGACATTAGAAGCAGCACACATCTAAAAGACCAGAATGATAGGTATTCCAAACAGGGTTATAGCAATACTCAATGCTTTCCTTAGTGTCAAAAATCTGTTAGAGATTCTTAGGACCATTGTCTAATTCATCCTGTGTATATAAGTGCGTGATTTTAATTATGCCATGTTTCCTAAATTTTCTTCTTGCTGTCTCTTCATTGTTTAATCCTTAAGTTGTTGATTTCCATTTAGCTGTATTGTGTCTTTCCCTTTTTACTGATTTTTGTATTCTTATGCTAGGGAAACTATACTATATTTACACATGATTAATAACAGGTCTGGTTAATTTCACTGATAAGAATATGTTCAAGATATATTCACTCATACATGAAAGCTTCAAGTCTAGTCATTCTTTATACCTGAGTAATATTTCATTATAAAAAAGAACACCACATTTTTTCTACCATTCTTCAGGTGATGGCCATTTGGGTCGTTTCCAAGATTTTTCTTTCACAAATCGTGCTGCTATAAGCATAGGAGCACAAACAGCACTATGCTATGATGTCTTCAGTTCTTCTGGGAAAATTCCCAGTAGGTGGATAGCTGGATTGAATGGGATTTCTAGTTTTAGTTTTCAACGGAGTCTCCACAGTGATTTCCGCAATGGCCACACCAGCCTGCATGCCTACCAACAGTGGAGAAGGGTTACTTTTTCCCCACAACCTTTCCAAAATTTCTTGTTGGTTGATTTCTTTTATCTTTTATTTACTTTTTCTTACTTTTAATAAGAAATAACATTGAGGCACTTTCAAAACATGTTAGTAGTACAGCCGCAATAATCAATACAAAACATATTGTCTTTGTAGTAGTTATTCAGAGTAGAGGATGCAGACATGATAATTTTTCTAATCACTATTGGTACAAATATTTTACTCATTGAACTATGAGAAAGTAGTTCTATACAGAGTACAATATTTCATTATGGGTTATTTGCAGAACTGGTAATGTTGATTTGGGAATTTTATACCTCAGGGTACTAATGTTTTATGCCTTGTGGTGAAACATTTCTGCTGGCTGGTTAAGGCAAGTTAAAGCAAGACCTAAATAAAAAAACTTGTAACTTTTGTATCTTCCAAGGATTTAATCTGAAGACAAGTACAATGCTTTGCAGAACTGTTGTCACTGTCAGCTGTCTGGATGAGTCATAGCCATTGCTTGACCAGTTTGCTCTCTGTGAAAGCCTGAGAGAATGTTTATTCTCTAGGTGACTCTCCTTAGGCCCACTATACATCATCAAACCCTATACTCTGTGGCCACATAATCTCCTTGAACAGAAATTTTTATAAAATACTGAATTATGGGATATTATAGCACAGATTCTCTTATGTCCTGAGTCCCCACTGATCTCAAAGCGTTAGGGCCAAAATAGTGGCTATCTTTGCAGCCTTTCTTTTTCTCTAATTTTTTGGTCTGCAAACTTACATTCTTAATCCTCCAGAAGAGAGGCTTAGTGAAACTACTAATCCATATCATAGGCGGTTGAGCTTAACATTACTGTCTTTCTGAATATCAAATGAATTTAGCAAGGACTGGTATTTTCCATCAATAATTGATATTCTAGTAAATTCCCATAGAATGTAATTAAAAAAAAACTTGTCACACACTTTAGCACAGAAATTTAGAAATCTAAGCATATAAAAATAGTAGCAGGTCAATCCTATGCCATTTTTCCCTGTTTCTTATATTCTTTCGTTACCCTTTTTTGTTTTCTTCTAAAAGTTCAAGACCAACCTGGGCTACAAAAGTGAGCTCAAGGCCAGCCTGAACTGCATTGTGAGACCTAGCCTCAAAAAGACAAAAAATGAGTAAATAAAATAAAAAATAAAATAACTATTTAATTGAGAGTATAGCGATAAACAAAATTATATTAGAAGCAGTACACATCTAAAGAACAAGAATACAGATATTCCAAGCATACTATTAGTATTACACATTGCTATCCTCAGTGTCAAAAGCCTGTGGGAGATACTTAGAACCATTGTCTAACTCATATTGCATAGGTAAATGTAGTTTTGCCCCTGCCATGTTTCCTAACTTTTCTGCTTGCTGTTTTTTCATTGTTTAATCATTAAGTTTCTGGTTTCCATTCAGCTGTTTTATGCCTTTCTTTTTTTATTTCTTCTTTTGTGTTCTTACACTAGGAAGACTATATGATATTAATGAGCTTAGGTCTGGCTTATTTCTTTTTTATCTTTAATTTTTTTGTGGGATAGGGGTTCAAACTTGTGACTTTACACTTGAGAGCTAGGCACTTGTGCTATCTCACCAGCCCCTAGTTTGTTTTACTTATGAGTATATCTTGAAGATACATCCACGTATATATGAAGGCTTCTAGTTTCACATTCTTTATAGCTGAGTAATATAGCTGAGTAATACCACATCTTTTTCAACCATTTTTCAGATGATGGACATTTTGGTTGTTTCTAGGATTTGGCTATCACAAGTTCTGCTGCTATAAACATAGGTGCACAGATATCATTATGGTTTGATGTTTTCAGTTCTCCTGAGAAAATTCCCAGTAGGGGGATAGCTAGTGTCTTAGTTACTCTTCTCTCATTGCTGAGACAAATGCCTGACACTCAAAATGAAGGAAGGAAAGGTTTATTAGCTCACAGTTACTGGAGGTTTCAGTTCATATTCAGCTGGCCCAAGGCTGAGTGGAACAGGGCAGAGAACATCCAGTTCATGGCGGTGGAACAGCAACTACAGCAACCAAACAAAGGAGCAGAGAGCAACAGATGTAGTCCATCTCTCTGTCTCCCCTTAAATTACATCAGGGGGGCTGGAGAGATAGCTCAGGGGCACAAGTGCCTGCCTGGCAAGTGCAAGATCCTGAGTTCGATCTCCAGTTCCGCAAATAAATAAATAAATAAATAAATAAATAAATAAATAAATAAATAAATAAATAACATCAGGCTCTCTGCCTTAGCCTATCCACTTCAGGTCACACCTATAATTCCCAGCAGTACTCAGACCATAATCTCATCAGTATTAAAACACATAATCCCAGTGGATCACGGATCAAGTCTCAAATTCCAGAAGTCTCTGCCCTATGACTCATGAAGTTTTTGGGGGACAACTAGACATAAACCATAACAGCTGGACTGAATTGGGATTTCCAGTTCTAGATTTTTAAGAAGCCTCCACACAGCTTTCCGTGATGTTTGCACCAGTCTGCATTCCCACCATCAGTGGGGAAGTGTTCTTTTTCCCACAGCCTCTCCAATATTTGTTGTTTGTTGATTTCTTTATGATAGCCCTTCTTTCTGGGGTGAGATTGTGTCTCAGTACTGGGGTTATTAATTTTATTTAATCTTTCAAAGAACCAGTGGTTTTTTTTTGTTTGTTTGTTTTTTGTTTTTTTTTTTGAACCAGCTTTTTGATTCATTAATTCTTTGTATTTTTTTCTTTGTCTCAGTTCAACTAATTTCTACTCTAATCTTTATAATTTCTTCCTGTCTTTAGGCTTTGGGTTTGGTTTGCTCTTCCTTTTCTAGATAATTTACATGCAGCATTAGAGTATTTACGTGTTCCCATTCTCTTTCTTAATATGTCAGTTGAGAGCTATAAATTTCCCTCTAAGAACTGCTTTCTTTTCATCCCATAAATTCCTGTTCGTTATGTCTAAATTTTTATTAAAATGAAAGTGTTGTTCAATTTCTTCTGTAACCCACTGGTTGCTGAGAAGGTTGTTGTTTGATTTCCATTTGTTGCTGGGGTTCTTGTGAATTCTTTTGTCATTTATCTCCAGTTTCATTTCCCTGTGGTCAGATAATATGCATGGTCTAATTTCTGTTTTCTCGCAAATATTTAAGCATGACGTATTGACTACTATGTGGTCTATTTTAGAAAATGTTCCATGTGTAGCTTTAAAAAAATGTACTCATAGTTTTGGGTGGCACAGTCTGTATATGTCCACTAAGTAAAGTTGTTGAAAGTTCTGGTTCAAATCTGTTACTTCTTTGCCTATTTTTTATCTGCTTTCCCTATCTTTTTGGGATAAAAGAGTGTTTATGTCTCCTATTGAGAATGTGATATTGGATATTAGATTTTGATGTCCATTAAGATATATCTTATATAGCTCTGTGCTCCCATGTTGTGTGCATTCATATTATGAGTGTTACCTCTTCCTCTAGAATATCCACCCTAACCAGTATGTAGTGGCCTTCTTCATTTCACTTGATCAGTATTGGTTTGATTTCAGACTATCTGCAAACAAGATTGTTACTCCTGCTTTTTTCTGAGATGCTGGGACATATAGTATTGTTTTCCATCTATTGACTTCGAATCTATGAATTTCTTTATGAGTTAAGTGTGTTTCTTGTGTACAGCACATTGTTTGATTTTGCTTCCTAATATACTGTACCCGTCTATTTCTTTTAGAGAAATAAGTTCATTTACATTGATGGTTATAATTGAAATATAGTGATTTATGATTGACATGCTTTTTATCTACTATTGTTTACCTCTTTTTCTCCTGTATTTAGTTGGTTGACCTATCTCATGGAGATTGAATCAGTTTGGTCCCTCTCTAAATTATTTTTAGTAGTCTGGGTAGGGTTGGCTTTAACATCATGCAATTCTTTAGTTGTTCTTTGTCATAGGAGTATTTCACCTCTCCCTCATATTTGAGAGAGAGTTTTGTAGGGTTTAGCAGCCTGGGCTGGAATTTTTTTTTTTTCATGGAGGACTTGAAGCACTTGATCCATGCTCCTCTTTACTTCATGGTTTGTGAAGAGAAATCTGCCATTATTCTGATGGATTTTCCTTTAATGAGATCTATTTCATTTCTCTAGCCCCTTTCAGTATATTATACTTCTGCTGGATTTCTGGAATCTTGACTATTATCTGTGTGGGTTTGTTTTTAGCTGGGTTGATGTTATTTGGAGTTCTTTATGCTTCAGTTAACTGAATGTCAGATTTTTTTTCTCATAATTGGGAAGTTTTCTGGCTACATTTTTTTATATAATTTGTATTGACTCCTTTCTCATTGATGCCTATTAATCTCACATTGTTCATCTTTGCATCATCTTGTAGATGTTGAATTATTTTTTCCTACATTGTAGATGTTTTTAAGAGATCCTTTTTACCTTTTCACTAGCTACAACTGTGTTTTCATGATCTGAAACTCCATCTTCACTTTTGTTCATATAGTGTTGCCAGCTTGTGGTTGAGATTTTATTTCCCTGTATCTCTTTGAAACTGTTTCATGTGATCTATTTTTTTCCTATATTGCTCAGTCAAGGACTCCATCATTTAACTATTGCCCTCTAATGTTTTATCAATGTCTTCTTTAGAAACATAATTTAAATCTTTAATTATAGTTATTCTTTCTTTTTCTACTTCAGAACTTACTTTTCTTTCTTTTTGAACATGAAATGTGTTTTTATTTATTTAGTTTTTCTTTGATTCTTTTTACCAATTGTTTCATTTTATTTGTATAAATCTTATACAGATCTTGTATTTCATTTTTGGATTGCAATGTAAATGTTACTTCTCTTAAAATCAAATTTCACTTGTTCACTATTGGTATGTAGGAAGGACTTGAGTTTTGTACACATTAGCTTTGCATCTTGCAACCTTGCTATAATTGTTTATCAGTTTCAGGTTATTTTACTGGTTCTTTTCATAGTTTCTACTTAAGCAATCTGCTACCTGCCAACAAAGATGGTTCATTTTTGTTTTCCAACCTGTATACCTTTTTAGTTGTCATGTCCTGTTATATTAATTAGGACTTTCAATATGATGCGGTGAGAAGAGATATGGTTGATTTGCTCCTAAACTTGGTGTGAAAGATTTTGGTTTTTCACCGTTAAATGCTCTGTTAGCTAAAGGTATTTTGTAGATATTTTTTCCTTTACTTCAGATGATATTAACTCAGAGATGTCTTTTTTTTTTTAACTTCAGAGGTTATTTCTTATCTGATTTACTCTATATTTTTCTGCAGTTGTCTTTTTACTTCAGACACTATTAATTCAGAGATTTCTTTTTTTTTTTACTTCAGTGGTTATTTCTGACCTTAGTTCCCCTGTGTGTCTGCATTTGTTTCTTTACTTCAGATGCTATTACTTCAGAGATTTCAGCTATGTGATTCCCATTTTCTTTTGTGCTAGAGTCTCCTGAATTTATTCGAGGTGGGCTCAGGGCCTGATATTGCATCTTTCTTCTTCTTCTCTTTGTCATTTTTGTAGCACTTTCTTCTGTCTTTGCTGTAGAACTTTGGTGAAGTTATGCCATTAGTGCTTACTGAAGTTGGGTACACATCTACCAAGTTTGATTTTGTCCAGTGCTTGGCTAAGTCTGGCTGTTGTGCTCAGCTTCTCCCTACTGCAGCTCGTAGAAATGAGCCCAGTGTGCTTCTCTGGCAAGATGTTCAGCTCTCAGATTAGCTGGGAATATCTGACCCCCATTATTTCTGCATGAATTTTGCTGCAGAGTTCTGCAGCAGATGCCGAACTGGGTTTGGGTTGGGGAAGAAGTTCCAGTGGCATGGGGATGCAGGCTGAGTGTTCCTACCTGTGTGGCCACTAATCTGGGTTCTAGACATTGAAGGAGTTTCGGTGGTATGGGCCTGCAGGTCAAGGGTCACGTCTTTCTTTTTGTAATACAATTATAAATACATTCATGAAGGTTTTATCTTATTCATCTATTCACTTATTCGTGTATTCAATCTCAAATTAAAAAAAAATAAAAATATCTAAGAAAATATAAGAAATGAACTGAACTATATCCTTCCAAAATTTATGTCCTGAAAGCCCCACTGTGACAATAATTGAAAACAAGAAGTGCTCTAGGGGCATACTTAGTTAGCACATCACACTTATTCAATAATGGGAGACAAGATTTCTAAGGAGGTAAGTTTAAGTAACGCTAAGTGTAAAGTGTGAGGCCTCTGTCCACAAGACTGTAGCACTTTAAGAAGAGCAAAAGACAAAAGATTCCTTGCTGTCATTTCAACTGTATAGAAAGCAAATGGTTTACAAATCTAGGGACAGGTTTCACCAGTAACTGACCTTTCTGGCTTCATGAGCTTGAACCCTCTGTCTGCCCAACTAGATGAAAATAAACAATATATCTTGTTTAAGTTATTTGCTCTGTAGATTTTTCATATGGAAGCTTAAGCATAATGGTCTGGTATGTAGTGAAAATATCTCTTAACAGCTCGATTCGTGTAACCCTGAATCATTCACACAGAGACAGCTATTATTACTAATTTTTAATCTATGTAAACATGTGTTGTATGTATAAGTAAATGCATAATTATTGTCATCTATTTTAAAAAGGATAGCACTATGCACAATGCATCTACTTTAGTTTTATTAAAGGAAACTATCTATCTTTCATAAGAGTAAAGGTATTTTTAAAGTTTACATTGCAAATAAAAACATCAGAATTCTTTAATTACTACTCTAAATACTCCCCTAATAAAATGTGTGTCCAGTATTCAGGTACTAAACTTTTGTTAGGCTATATGATTTTTATGCATATTAGTTCCTTCTTTGCTGAGCTATCTTTAGCATAAGATCTAAAAGAGAGTTACTGAATTAAAAGATTATAATCCTCAATTTTTTGAAAAATGTTGTGAAATATCTTTCTTCGTGGGATATGTTGCTTTATCCCTCCTCCAGAAATCTACAAGTTCTGTTACCTCATATAACCACACACAATGTTAAAACTTAGAAAACTTTAAGATATATGTAAAATAAAGAAACTCAGGATGCTGTGTTTATATTTTTATTACTATGGATAAGGCTGGAAGTTTACTTCATTATAAGAGGGTAGATATAATATTATCGACTCATTTTATTTCCTTTGTACATTTTAATATGCTACTTAATTTTTCCTTGCCTAGTGTTATGTTTATGTCTAGTTGTCCTCCCCAAAGCCTCATGTAGTCATTAGGCAGGGACTTATATAGATTGAGACTTGACTCATGAGTCACTGGGATTATGTGTTTTAGTACTGATTGGATTATTGGTCTGAGTAAGGCTGGGGCTATGGGTGTGGTCTAGGGTGGATATCCTAAGGCAGAGAGCCTGATAAGAATATAAAGAGAGACAGAGAGACAGACTAGAGCTGTTGCTCTCTACTGCCCTGCTTGGTTGGCTACCTCTGCCACCATTTTGTTGCTGTTCCACCACCATGAACTGAATGCTCTCTGCCCTGTTCCACTCAGCCTTGGGCCAGCCAAATATGGAGTGAAACTTCCACGAACTGTGACTAAATAAACCTTTCTTTCCTTCCTTTTGAATGTAGGGTATTTGTCCCAGCAACGAGTAAAAAGTAACTAAGACAGAATTTGGCACCAAGAGTGGGGTCGTTGCTGTGACTAACCTGACCATGTGAATTAAAAGCTTTTGGGAATGGCTTATGGGAAGAGATAGGAAAGGTTCAAAGATGTCGCCTAAAAGCAAAGCACTAGAACGGCTTCAGGTGTTCAGCTTGGGAGATTCTAGTCCAAGCTCAGACCAGAAGACTGAAAGGCCTGCCTGTAAAGACCAGGCTGAGGAGATTTCTGCTGGGAAAAAGGACAGCATTAGTCAATGGACTCCAGATGATTTGTGCTATGGATTGGCTGAAAGTCTGTCAGAATTTTGCTTGTGCTCAGAGACTTTGCCTAAGACTGAGATTAAGCATGGTGCACTGATTAATCTTTCAAGAGATATTTCAAACCAGCAAACCATTGGGGCAGTGGCATGGTTATTATTGATGGCTTTTAGCAAGATTTATGTTGAAAATCAAGAGCAAAAAGCCAAGAAGGATGATTTAAAATGTGAGTTTGGCCAGAAAGGAAGCACCAGGAAAGCTGTGGACTATCTGCATTGCTGGTAAGGAACCAAAGAATCAAAAGGATAGCCTAAGGGCATCACAAGAGGTGGCAGCTCTCTGCCCTTTGCAGCCCCAGAATTGCAAGGGAGAGAGGCTTTGCCTTGAGAGAAAGCCGCAGAGACCCAAGTACCAGAATGCCGGCAGTGGCCAGACCAGGTTCCCAAATGGCACCAAAATGGAGAATATATTTTTCGGAATCAGGGTCAGAGAGCTCAGTGATCTAGCTCCTTGACCCCTTCAGCCAAGAGAGAAGGAAGCCCGGCTACTGCTCCAGCTGGCAGCAACCCTTGGCATTATCCACATAGGCGTATGCAGAATGTTTGAATTCTGAGGTTAAGGATTTCACCTCAATTTCAGAAGAAGGCCTGGGAGGCCAGGCAGTGTGCCCCTGAGAGGGAAGTGTGTAAATCTGGGTGTGAGAAGCCTGTTCAGTGAAAACTCCAGATTTTTGGAGAAGCCAGGAAGGTGGATCATGCTAAGAGGGAGCAAAGCCAGCCTAAGAGAAAAGCCATGGGAATTACCAAAAAGAGTGCTATAGGAGCAGAGTTGCATGATGCTCACAACTCAGTGCAGACTGCTTCAGATGCTCCAGTTGGAGCTATGGGATTTAATGCTTTTTTTTTTTTTTTCAATTTTTTTATTGTTTAAATTTAACAATGGTTATATTACATATTTTCATCATCAGATCAGTTTAGATTAATAAATATAGGTATATAAGATTGATTAAACAATTAAAAATTAACCTTTCTAAATCCACATTAC
>PVJA010009039.1:0-55919 GCA_004027025.1 Myocastor coypus
AAATTGCTGCTTTAGAGAAGACAATAATTAGTTGTCAGCTTCTTGTTGTTTTTTTTATTGAAAATGCCCTTTAAAATGTCAACTGATAAAGCACATTGTTATCTTTTCAAGTAAGACCTTGCTGTGTGTTCAGCTTCTCTTCAATACACTAGAGAGCACAGGCTGGCCTTATACTTTTGTTAGCCCTCCCGCCTCAGCTTCTTGAGTGCTGGGGTTGCAGGTGCTGGCTGCTACCCCTGCCTTCCATTTTATTGAATATATCAGGACATGCAAAGTTTTATATGTTCCAGGCATTTATGCAACTAATGTATTCCAGCTTTTGGCTTAAAAGGAAAATAATTTATTATTGATTATTATTATTATTATTATTATTATTATTATTATTATTAATACTGTGTTACACTCTAAAATGCTACCAAGAGTCAATGTTAAATATTATAAAACTGAAGTGTCAACAGGCACATTGAAGGTAGTCTCCGAAGGCACTGATTTCTTGATAGCTGTCAGCTCTAAACTCTGTTTCTAGAGCAGTAACAAGAAGCTATTTGTAACAAGAAGTTTTTTCTAGCTTATTTGTAGCAAGAAGTTATTTCTAGATTCACACCATTTTCTTTCTTCACAGTGACATCGGGAGAATGAAAGTGAGAGCAGGCGTGTTTCATCTCCTGCCAGTGCTCTGTTCTCCATCTACTAAGTCACCTTTCTTTATCACTGGAGGTTCTTATATCCATTAACTTGCCCTGCTACCACAGAATTTAAGAAAGTTATCCTTAAGCTGAAAAAGATAAAAAGGCTCTGGAAGCATGATAAAAAAAAAAAAAAGAAACGAATTCCTGGCTCATAGCCCTACAATCTTCGTATTCAATGCATGCAAAATGGGTCCACAGATTTGCACTTTCCCAGACACCTACAGAATTCTGCTAGAGGATTATGATGAACCCCGGGGACTGAGAGGCATTTGTAAGCAATAGGACCAGTTTCCAACACTGGCAAAACATTGCAGTCTTTGGCATAAATAAGTTGTAAATAGAAGAAATAACTACCAAGGGGAAAACAATTAGTTATAACCACTAGGTTCACTATATCTTTTTTTCCTGGTCTCTATGACCCTGTCCTCCTCTCTTCTGCCTTCTTTCGTAGCCTCCTCAAAACTAACAGTTTTTGCAGAAAGGTTAATTTAGAAGATTATATCCTTTCAATCATTTTCTACTGTAGCCTCAATTATTCATTGTTGATGCTTATACACAAGTGGCCAAAATACACACAAATCATTAACAATTAAATGCAACAAAATATAAAAGTCAGCTTCCAAAAAAGTGGCAATGCATGCATGCCATTTTCCAACTTTCCTGAGGTGTTCAAAAAACATTTCTGTATTTTTGTTACACTCATTTAACTTTCTTAAGTATAATGAGTGGGCAGTAAATGCTTCAGGATATAAGCCTGAGCAATTCCTTGGAGGAACAAAGGAAGCAGAATCCTGAGAACTCTGTGGCTGTAATGCACATATGGTACCAGGCCAAAGAATGAATAACACTTCCAAGGAAATAGCTACGAGCATGCAGATTTAGAGAAGCATTAGAAGAGGAAAAGCTACAAATATGGAGACGTTGACCATAGACTGAAATTTCGAGGTCTGCTTGTATGCAGTTCTGGATGTGTGTGCTATTTGTGTATCTATGTAGACAGACAAATATAAAGTGATTATGAGTATCTTAAAAATAATAAATTCTAAGCAGTTGAGAGAAAATAGTGACTGCTGTTTTTTAAGAACAACAAAGATAGTCCATACATTAGTTTACTAGTGTTATTGTCACAAGATATCACGGGGTAAGTAGTCTGAGCAACAGAAGTGTTCTTCCTCACTGTGGTGATGCTAGACCTCCCAGGTCAGTGTACCTCAGGGCTGCTTTCCTCTGAGTATGCGGATGGCCATCCTCTCATGTGTCTTCTCACCATCTTCTATCTACATATCAGTGTCTGCTTTTCTTCTTTTTTATTTAATAATAACATTTTATTTTTTCCAAATGTGCACCTGGGTGAACCTGTTTTGTTTTGTTTATATGGGACCGGGGCTCAAACTCATGACCTTGCACTTCCCAAGCAAGCATTTGTGCCACAGAGCTATCTCCTCAGCCCCTGGGTGAACCTGTTCATCATGCATCTTCATCAGCAGCAGGGGCATTTCCACCCTTGGTATTTCTGGTATAAATAACTTGAGCTCTGTGCTTTGAAACTAGCTTGATAAGCCTTTTACTAAGGAGCTCCTGAAGGGCTGCTCTGGCCAGTGACCCATGGATCTTCAGTCTCTCAGAGACAGCAGGCGTTATAAGTTTATAGTTGGGAACTTCTTTACAGAGTTTGTCATAAGTAGCTTTATCAAACAGAACCAGGTTGTTGACCTTGTCCCAGACTTTGCCTTTGGACCACTTCTTTGTTCACTGGGTCTTTGTCTTTCTTAGCTGACTTTCCCGCATCTTTCTTCATGTCCTCTTTGGGGGGCATCACGAAGGCCGGAGTGTAGCAGTTACCACTGCAGACCAGTCAAGATGTCAGATAGAAAGGTGCTTTACTTCTTAAAAAGAAAACCAATCATATTGGACTATAGCCTACCTGAATGACTTCATTATAATCCAATTGCCCTTTTAAATATTCAGTTGTCAAACATAATTTATATTCTGGGATCCTGGGGTTAATGCTTCAACATATAAACTCTGTGGGGACATAGGTGGAACCACAACATCTGTTACAAAGTTGTATTCTAGTATCCTCAAAATATTCACTAGCTATACACAAACAAGCAGGACACTAGAGTGTTCAATGAATTCTGTCACTGGATTTTGGAATATCAAACATCTGTCTGCAGTGTTCCACTTCCAGTCACTTTTTTCACTCATCTTCCTCCTGTCACTTTGATATACCAAAATGTTGGCATCATAGCATTATGACTTCCACAGGGGCAGGAAGAGAACACAGAACTTAATTTTCTGTAGCCAAGCATTAGACAGCTGGGAAATGCTGGAAAATTAATTTCTTGCCAATGAGCTCACTGTATTTCTGCTATAATTACTTGTCTTATGAGGGATGATAGCAGTTTGCAGATATGTACAGTATACTCTCTCCTTTTAGTTGGGGAAGGAAGAAAGGAAGGAAGGAAGGAAGGAAGGAAGGAAGGAAGGAAGAATGGAAGGAAGAAGGAAGGAGATGAATCAGTCAGAATTGAGACTCACTGAATCTTTCTAATATACAGGTAAAGATGTTAGTCTTTTATACACAGATATAGTATTTAATCTACACTATATCTTTATAAAATTGGTAACATTGCCACCACATTACAGACAAAGAAAGTCAAGATTTGGTGGCTTCCTCCAAGTTAGATAGCTTTAGGAAAACAGTTCTATTACATCATAATGGCACACATTGAGCTGCATACATGCAGTGTATGTATTCTAGTATTTTCTGACAAATGCATATTTGAAATTCTGAGTGCAACAAGTTATTGAGCTCACCCATTGCCTGGCAAAGCTCTTTCACGCTCTTCCATAATGCCTTTATCTTGCAAAGTCTGCCACTTTCTTCTCCATACATACGTCTCTATGACGCACTGATCTGTGCCATACTACCATACATGAGTACAGATATTTTATTTTAAACTTCCACTTATAAGGGCTGGTGAGATAGCTCAGCAAACTAAGCACCTGCTTAGGCAAGCTCAAGGACCAGGGTTTGGTTCAATGGCCAGTGCCACATGCTGTGCCCGTCTTATCCCTAGGGTACACCAAGCCGACAAATGAGTCTGGGCACGGTGGCACGTGTCTGTAATCCCTGCGCTGGGGAGGCTGAAAACAGGAGGAGCTCTATGAGTCTGGTCTGCATAGTGACCGTATATCCAATATTTTAAGAAACAAACAAAGAAACAAAAAACCTTTAAAGTTCCACTTGTGTTCACCCAGTTATCTTATGCCCTATTCCAGGGTAATAATAAGACAACTTGTTTTATTCTTTCTTATGTTGCCTGGCGTACGATGTCATGAAGCCATTTATTGCCCTCATTTGTCTGGTTTTAAAGATTGGTCAAGGTGGACACTAAATCTAGTTCTTGTTACTCTTATCCAAGTCAAGATAACTAGGAACTTGTGTCAATCTATTATATTGATTTTAAGTAACAGATTGGAACTCGGAGCAGAATCTTGTATTCTCTGTTATACTGACAGCCTCTTGAGAGCAAAGGAGCCTTGGGCTCCACTCCAGAGTGTAGCTTAGTGTGTGAGTGTGTGTGTGTGAATGTTTCTATCTCATATCAGATGAAATTTATAAATAATACTGATTAAATAACATCATTAACAAATCATGACACTTTATAACTCAGGTAAGGCTCCAATACATCTAAATGAATGCCAAAGTGATTTTATAAAATTTCATAGCATACTTTTACTTGTCTTCTGAAACAGAAATCATTTACAAATGTGCTAAAAAAGAAAATTATGTGAGAGATTAGTTAAATATTGTTATTTACCAAATATAAACCAGATGCGAAAATATCTACAATAAGCTAGAATTTTTACTATTGTCAACATCTGGAATATTTCAAAATTCAGATACAATATTTATCTGCCAGGCTTGAGAATTTACATTTTCAGGATCATTACCACTGTTTCCATTTACTGAAGTATGAACACAGCTTCTTTTTTCCCCAAAGGAAACACACACACACACACACACACACACTCACACACACACACAAGAACCCTCTCTTGTGTGATTTCCACAAATCTCTGAATATTTTATTTTATTTTTTTGTAAATGGCAACCTTTTCTATTGCCATAGAAACCCAAACACCAGGTACCCCTGAGCCCTGGCTACCATCTGCAGCTACACATGGATTTCACATGTTCACAGAACTGCAAAGCATTTGGAAAGAGGCCTCTTTCTGTAAGGAAGTCATCTTTTTTTATTAAAGGTAATGAGACCAGTGTTGAGTATTCTGGCCATCACTGAGTGCCCTGCAGAAATTACTGAGAGCCTAGCCTTCAAAATCTGTCTCTCTCTCTCTGCATTAGGAGAATGAAAGGATTTAGTTTAAAGAAAACAAAACAAAATGAGGAATATTCATGGGACAAATCACACGATTACAATATATCTGAAACCACTCACAGGGCCATGACACAGTTGTGCTAGGTAAAAGTTTTTTTTTTTTTTTTTTTTTTTTTTTTTTTTTTTTTTTTTTTTTTTTTGTCTTTTTGAGACAGGGTCTCACTATGCAGCTCAGGCTGGCCTTGAGCTCACTTTTGTAGCCCAGGCTGGTCTCGAACTCGCACCGATCCTCCTGCCTCAGCCTCCCGAGTGCTGGGATTACAGGCGTGCGCCACCACGCCCGGCCGAGGTAAAAGTTTTATAAGGAGAGTTTGAAGAAGCCAGTCCATGCCTCTGTGGCTCACATACTGTTTTATACGCAATCACTAAGCAGGTCTGAGCCTCTAGTGTGAGAGGAGAAAAAGCAAGCTCACAGAGCGGAGGAACTGTGAAAACTTAACCATGGAGAACAGAAGTCTTGTTCTTTATTACAAAATCACTTCCTTTTTTTCAGTTATAACAACTGTGTCACTGTCCAGATGATCCATTTATACCCCCTTAAATTTCCATTTTTTTCTCCCTAATTCAATGTCTGTGTGTAATTGTATCCATGTATGTCATACAGTGTGTGTGTGTGTGTGTGTGTGTGTGTATCTTTATAAGCCAAGGGTGTATTGATGACTCTGGAAAAATCTTTTCAGTCTGACTTTCTTTCTTTGTTATCGAAATGCATTTTTTCCCCTTTCTGTCTGTATACACAGCGTACTGTGTTTTACATCCTCTCTACCCTCCTCCATCTTCTGCTCGCTTTAAGATTTTACATATGCTTGAGAACTGATGGAGATTGCGACACTCCAGTGAAGATCATTTTAGTTTCTGGTTAACGAAGATCTTTTCCTTCTTCCACATTTTCACAGACTTAGGTTCAGTGCAACTCAGTTTTACACCCAGTGTTCCTATACTTTTTGTTTTCCCTCCCGAATTTGAGTTCCTAGACATTCCCCTGAGAAGACTACACTCGAGCAGCCCTTGGTTAGGCTCACTCAGGAGGCCCTTAGATGGGTTAAAGTCAGGGAGAGAACAGAAAGTCCCCATATGGTGATTTTTCTTTCGTATTCCCTCATTGGAGAGCACACATGTTCAGCTAGTTTTGCAGCCAGAAATTCTCAGAGACATGCTTGACGTTTCCCTCACTTTTACTTCCCCATTTCAAGATAAAAGTCAACATTTTTCTCATGGCACGCAAAATCCTTCATGGTCTGACCTCTGCTGCTCTTCATAAATCTCCCTTGACTTCAGGTTGCCTCTCCCTGTGTCGTTGGACTACTCGGCTATAGAAGGTCAACCCCTGTGATTTCCAGAGTGAGCTTTGAATTGCGTCAAAAGCCTTCATACAGCCTATAAGTCTGCACCGGATTCTTAGACTTAACCTGTCTTGCCTCCACTGCCCTTCTAGCTAGCTCCTGTTCGAAGTTCACCAGTCTTAAGAAATCCCAGATAAATTTAACCACTTCTCTCAATCATGTTCTTACAACACTTTTCACTTCCTCTTTGTTGTATTTGTCATTATTATGAAAATTATTAATTTCTGGGGGCTGGGGAGATAGCTCGGTGGTCTAAATGCCTGCCTGGCAAGAACAAGGACACAGATTTGATCCTGGTACCTCACTATGTGCTGGCCTTGTGCCCTACCAGCCACCAAACCCAATGTGCTGACGCATGCCTGTAATCCTAGCACTGGGGAGGCTGAGACAGGAGGATCACTATGAGTCCAAGCTGTGAAGTGAGACCTTGTCCCAAAACATAGATAAAACATACATTTCTTAAGTTTATTTGAGCTGGTATGATTTTAAATTTCATAAACTCAGGGATTCTCCACATCACTACTCTACCCACCCCCAGGCCCAGCATAGTGGCCTAGGGGCACTTTTCAATATACATTTCTTGAATAAATACACTGTTGCCTCTCATCTTGGGACGTTTTCTGTTCTGCACACTCGGCTTGCTGCTTCTGATCTCTGTATTCTTCTGCCCTGGGCGTCTTCACTCACCCTGCTCTGTGCTCCTGACTGCATCTGCCACCTTCCCTGGCTTGCAGACGCCATCCTTCCGCACTGAGCTCTGGTGTTAGCCTTCAGAGGTCTCTGAGAATGGCGCCGACAAAGCCTTGCGCTTCCTGCGTCCACAGCGCCCGATCCTGCGTGATTGTGCCACCAGGGTTCCAGCACACTTAGTCCCGAGGCTGTCACCTTCCTTCTCTTGTATTTGCTGACCCCCACTTTGCTTCTCTGGACCACAGGCAGAGGCTAACACTGCAGTTTTAGACGATGAACAATCTATCTACCTGATAATAAATAATTATGAATAAACTTCTTGACAGCTGGTATTACCTATCTGGTACCTTTGATGTCTGACCACTAAGTCCAAAAGATCTCTGAATAAAACGTACTCAATTATTATTAAGAGGTTAATTAATCACTTATTTATTACTTGTGAACAGCGTGTCAGAACCTTCACTACAGGTAAGTTTCTTTTGTGTATTATTTTTTACACATGCCTTTATAAAAGGTAAAGATTTTTCAGGCAGAGAATGCTAAGGAATAGAAAAAACAAAGAATTATTATTATTCTCGAGGTTTATATCCTTATTTTTTATTGAAAAAAGAACCAATGAAATATTAAAGATAGGCAGACTTGGAGGTACATCTATATATTTCATTCTACCTGAAAGAGGGCCATTTTTAGATTTCACTAAAGGCAGTAATTTGAATGCAAACTGCCAGGAATTTCCATTCATTTCATTTCCACATATATATATTCATTTCCACATATATATATTTCCATGGCAAATATTAGTTACCTATATTAGCCTCCATTTTCTGTGCATTTTATTAAGAAATAGCAATGTATCTGGTTATGAAATTTTAACTATAAATTTATTGCTTGCATTTTAATTATGACACTGATATGTATGTGAACTGTACGACTAATAAAGTATTTTGGAAATCCAGGCTCTAGATATGATAGTTTCCTTTCAAGAACACTTCAAATATGTAGAAAATAGGACTTGAAATACACCTTCACAAATCAGTAATTCTTATGCTTTATTACTGTACTTTGTTTCAGGTGTTGCTGTTGTTTTTCTTTTTTTTTGTTTGGTTTGTTGCTGGAGACAGAGCCCAGGGCCTCCTACATGCTAAGCACATGTTCTACCACTGTGCTACATGCTTAGTTTTGGCTGCACTTATATTATATTCTGATAATATATACAAAAGATGTTCTAATACTAACAATACACATTAGTATTCTTCACTGTGCTAAGCAAGCTTAAGGATTAGAAAGACCTTCTGAAGACTAGCTGCTGCTACCTGCTGTTCCTGATTCTAGTCATCTGCGCAAGGTTATTGATCATTTTTGACGACTAAAATTTGGTATTCATTGGAAACAACATTGTCGATAATATAATTACAGGTCCTTTGCCTGTTCAATAAACTTATTCAACATTTTATAGAAAACTGTGAAAATTAACTGCATTTAATATAGGTCCAAGGATATAAAGTAGCAATAGGTAGGATGAACAAATGTGGAGGTTTAATAAAGAACATGAGAATTATGGGGCATTAAACTGTATTATAAAATATTTTATAACAGAGATAGAATTTATTTACTTTTTGTCACAAGGAAAAGTAATTGTGTAAGAAGATAGATGTATTAAACTTCTTCACTATAGAAACTATTTTACTCCCACTATGTAACCTATAATATTATGTAAACTTCAAAATTATGCAGTCATTTATTTTTCTTTTTTTTTGATACTGGGTCATGCTACACACCTTGAACTCCTAGTGATCCTCTTGTCTCTGTTTTCCCATGTTGGGATTACAGGTGTGTGCCACCACACCTGGTTTTGGGCCAGCACACTATGCTCAGTGTTCTGGGATGGGCAAGATGTGCAGTATGGGATGGGGATCAAACTTGGGACCTTGTACTTGCCAGGCAGGCGCTTAGACCACCAAGCTATCTCCCCAGCCCAAATTAATTTTTTTTAACAAAAATATGTATCCCTTCAAATTAAAAACGTTTCAGTGGGGCTGTGTTTTGTACCTTGATCATTATTCATTCAGCTCTACTCAAATATGTCATTGTAGTCTTTATTACTAGTTTCAGAGGCAAGGTCTCTTTGCCTAGTCCGGGCACTGTGCATCTCTTAGTAGCCTTGAAATCAGCTGTCATCCTGTTTCACTTGCCTGGCTGTGGGGATTTTAGGTGTGTACCATTGTGCCTAGCTTAATATCCTGCAAATCTTTAAAAATAAGCAATTCATTTGAAACATGAAACAGACATCATGAGTTCTTAAAGCAAAAAATCTACACCTTCTGAAACAATCTACAGAACAAAGCAGGTTAAAATAATAACTTCAGCATGAATAAGACTGTGCACAGCTAATAGACTGATTCCATTTAGTAGCAATGTAAATTGGCTAAAATCTTTCCAGGAAATATCAAAAATTTTCCACTTAGGACTCTGAACTGCATTCAACTAAAGAATGGAATTGCTATAGTATAGCAGTCTTTCCTTTTTTTGTTTCTTACTTCTAAAATCCAAATCAGATGCTTGTCCCTGGTGGCATGCACTGTTACTTCACAAGGTTGGATTTTCTTTTCCTTCTGTATGTGAGCGATTCCTGAATGAGCACAGTTGTCCTGAATTAGTGTAAAATATACTGGTTCATTGAAATACAGTCCTGTTGAGACTTTTTTTTTTTTCCACTAGGGGAATTGATATTAAGTGGGTCTCGTTATTTGATATTATTAATGGCATTTTAATGCAGCATCAACCTCACTCATAGGTCTCAGGTGACTCCTAAAAACACCCTCACAGTCTGGATGTGGAAGTAGATGGGAAGGACAAGGAGAGAGTGCTGTCCTCTGCTCTTCTAGAAGGAGCTCCTCGTGCATACTCCCCACACCCGTCCTTTGTTTCTCTTGGGTAAGGCATCTGAGGAGCCAGTTAGCATATACCCAGGAAATCTGTCTACATATATTGACCGCATGGTTTAATCAGAAATGTCAGAGATGATTTTGTGAAATAGAGCTGTTCACCGGGGGTTAAAAGGTGGATACTGGCCGCAGCTCCATTATCTAACCTCCTTTTTCTATACCAATCTCAAAATCACCAAAAACACTTTCTGAATCATCACTTTCAAGAAATTCAACCATGGGAGTCTCTCTTCTCTACAAGCAGAGTGACTTCACCAAAAGGTTAGTAAATATAATAATTCAACATGTTGGATTATGTGATATCAAACTACATTGATAGGATGTGTTTGTGAAGCTATGAATCTATAAATATAACTTGGAATTAGCATCTATTTACTGGACAGAAGAAAAGCTTCTGATTAAGAGGTGGAGGGAAGGGGTGGAGAATGGAGTAGAGAGGGAAGAAAAAGAACTGAGACATGTTATGCACATGTCCAACTCTTCAAGATGAATGAAATCATTGTGTATTGCAGATATGTACTAATAAAATACAAAAAAAATCAAATCCAAATTTCCAAAATGAGGACCGGGGAGGTAGCTCCATGGCACAAGTTCCTGCCTGGCAAGTGCAAGGTCATGAGTTTGAACCATGGTCCAGCAAAAACGAAAAAAAATTCATGATCATGATGATGATAAAATGTAGGCCCTGGAGATTCATGGGAGCTCTGGCATGAATGGGACCCATACCTTTGTGAATGAATTGAGAAATGCCCCTTTATCTCTCATCCATGCACAGAGACATAAAGGCATCATACACAGAGGCCAGGCTCTTCATCACTTATCACATCAGCTGGTGATGTTTGATATTAGATTTTTGGGCCTCCAAAACTGAGAAAATTAATTTATTGTTTTTTTTTTTTTTTGTATAATTACCCATTCTAAGCTACTTTGTTATAGCAACTGGAACAGACAAAGACCTTTCAGTAAAGGGGAAGGAATGAACTTCAGACCTTACCGTCAAATAAGGGGGAGGACTTTGAGCAAGGGCATGCGTAACATGACAAAAGAAGGCAAGAATTCCACAGCCCTCAGCAGTCCTCAACTGAGACTTCTTATCACACTGGGAAGCAAGATACTTTTAATTCATATAGCTTGGGAAGCCTCATGAAAGCACTTGATAAGGCTCATCATTTCAAATTGATTTTAAATTTCAAAAGTGCCACCTTGGGATTAATAGCTCTCCTCCAATGTTAATCTCTGGGAAGCTCCTAGCAGCCTCAGCTTGCTGAAATAGATACGCCCTTGAGACGAAAATGAGTGACAGTGGCAGAGTTCACACATTACCCAGCCGGAAGAACTGGAAAATGAGAGCAACCAGTCAAGGTTAAGGATGAGAATACTGTCAACCTGGCCACCATGAGGGAGGTAAGGGAAAACCACAGTATCTAATGACATAAAGGGTTATTAAATAGAGGCTAGAGAGCTATTATTTCTTCCACACAAGGAGAAAGGAAGAGAATAGAATGGTCATAAGCTGCAGAAGGGACTATTTAGGTCACACATAGAGAAAATTTTGAAGTAAAGAACATTTAAATAAGTATGCACTGGAGGACAGAGAAGCCATTGTTATGTTTTCAAGACAGAAAGCTGGCATTTCTTCTTTAAAGAACATTTAATAATGTTGACTGGACTCTGGGTGTCTTACAAGACCTTCTCCAACTGCAGTTTAGTATCAGCAGAAGGTGGCGAGGAGGAGGGCACAGGCTGGTAACCTCAAGTCCTTCCCTGTGTTCTCCCAAGGAGATTCTGCTCTCACTGATTAACGCAGAATTCATAAATGAAGGCTGTGACACTGTGGAGCTTTAATCAGTGAGTTAGAAAGAAAATGAGCTGCAATGCCCAGTGGGAAACTTAAAGGCTGAAGGAGAATGAGCTTTCCATTGTCAATGTCTTCTCCGCTGATCTGATAGGCTCTCTCCATGCACGAGCTGTGGGCACCAATCTCAGGGTGTTGCTTGTGAATAAAAGAGAGACCCTTTCATTTTCGATATCTTTTAATTTCTGATGTTTGAAATTTAACTGGCTATTGGCAGATGTTAACCTCAATTCCTTTTAGGTCTCTTTCCCTCAGTATTGGGCTCAGGTTCTGAGGCCTTCTGCGCTGACTCTGGCTCCTGAGCTGCGCACGGTGCACCCTCAGTGCTCCCAGTCTATTGTTGTTCAGGTCAGTGGTGCCATCCTTCTTGTCCGCCTGATGTTGGAGAGTTGAGAGCCGCTCCCAGTCCACAGGATTGAAGAAGCAAATGGGTTGAGGATCCATGTCGAGGCAAAGAGCCCCTGCGAGGCTCTGGAACAAGAAGCTTCCAGCTGTGCTGAGAAGCAGAAAGGAGTCCTAGATTGCTGGAGCCTAGAGTGTGAGAAAAGAGGGCTAGATCTGTCTGTGGGCCTGCATTTGTCAGCCTCTTCATTGTTGAGACTCAATATCCAGCGCCCTCCACTTAAAGGAGGGAAGTTTTAGTTTGTTCATGGCTCCAGTCCTTGACCAGAACGGGCTGCAAGGCAGTGCCCTCCCGACTGCAGCATGGCAGAGAACCACTGATTAGTTCCTGATGCTGGAGGGAGCAGGGAATGAGAGTCACTGCGAAAGGTACACAGAAGGAACAGAACCTCAAGTCTACAGTTCCATAACCCACCCACGTACACCTCGAAGTGTTTTCTACCAGTCCCTGGGAATGATCTCAAAGACAATCAGATCGAACCTCCAATTGCCCTTGATAGTCACTGCGCTCTTGCCAATCCTGGGTGTGAGTTCCATTATTAGGGACAGTCCCTGAGGCTGCTGATGGAACCACAGCCAGACACATTTGAGGAGAATGGGAAAGGTCAGCCAACTTCTGTCTACTCCTTACCTCTCCAAGACCAATGTTCTAGTCCCATAGACACACTGCTTGGTTTTCACTTCCTTTGCAATTTTTCAGGTGAGGTTCTAAAGGTTTAAATGTGCACCTTGCCGGTCAGTATGATGAAGAAGACCCCCTCTACCCGAGTAACAGGAAGGGAAAGAAAAACAGATCTAGGGAAAAACAGTGCATGCCCATGATTCCGGGTCTGGTTAGCTTTTATTTAGCAGCAATAGTTCAGTGCCAACAAGAGGCAGGCACTGAGTAGTGATGAGTAATGATCAGGGAATTCTCGTGGCCTTGCAAGATGACATAGAGGGAAACAAGATGAGTACCAGGGAGTGCGCTGATACTGGAAGTGCACGTTTTGTAGTCTTACTTAATGTTTTTAATTTCAGCACTAGATGGGATCACACTACTAGAAATGCTTTAGAATATTGCTTGTAGAAGTGTGTAGATTCTGAATGGGATAATATCTCAAAAGTCACTTGCTTTATTCCTTATATGATGTTTAAATGCCCTTTCTGTCATCCATATGCAATTTTCAGTTTGGGGTTAGACTATTCAGACTTTAACAGTTTTATTTCTTAGAATTGCCTTTCTAATAATAATAATAATTGTAAAAATATACTCCTTCTGATTTGACTCACTGAGACTTCCTCTGGTCTCTGGAATCGTACAAAAGAAATCTAATTTCTTTCACACTGTAGGAGTCGTATAACTAATTATGAAGATATACATTTGACACTATCATATTTCACAAGAATTTGGTGCTATCTCAGTGGCCTCCAAACACAGAGATTTATCATGATGATTTGCCCAGTGAGGCCTCATAATTAATGGTTAGGAAATTGGACATGTATTTTTTTGCATATTCTACATTAATGCATCATGATGGATATTCTGAATTACTATTAATCTATTCAAATGAGACAGAACAGATGTATCTGTACCCAGAGATTTGCCATTGTATTTGTACCATAAGCTTTCCAAAACTTACCCACACTTTTTTTTCAACAAAAATTGGGAAAGAGTAAAGCTTCTTATACTGAAAATTTCTTAAAAAGAAAATGCTACTGTATTTCATTCAAAAAACATGAAAGAAAGAGGTCAGGGAGCCAACAGTCAGTGACTGTACAATGAGGACCAACCATGAACAGAGTCCTCAAGGCTCAGGATGGGGTCCTTACTCCTGCAGTTACAGAAATGAAACTTATGATGAACCAGGTGTGCTTACCTGGACAGCACTGCATATAAACCTACACATGATTGCAGCTCAGTTATTTGCTATTGTACCCATCATGTAGACTACCTCCTTAGTTGAACTTATCATGATTAAATAGGTAGAGCACAGTTTAAAATATTTTTTGAATTGTAGCCTTGAAAATATATTCTGGTCCCCATAATTAGATTGAGGTACTCCAGGTTTTTATTGCACTCAAGAGATGACTTGATCATTTTGCAAAAGGCTATGAGTCTCATTAATACCCTGTTCAGATAGCATCTTATAGACAGCTGAGCATATCCATTTTATATTGATTTTTATTGGGTTATATTTCAAAGGTGAGCTCTCTGAACTCACCTTGCCACCCAATGAAATGCAGTACATGAGTATGGACTCTTTCTGGGAATTCTAATAAGAATTAATGAATGCCAACAAAGACCTAGGTGCTCCTTGGAAAAGTTGTGCAGTGAAGTTTCTATTTATATGAGGCAGGCTCCTCATTCTGTGCTTTTATTATAGTATTTTCTAGGAACCTCATCAAAGACTAATATAGTTATTCACCTTGAGCCACATGTAAATGAAGTATTAATTACTAAATTTTTAAAATTTGCATGTTTAGGACTGCCAAACACTTCGATATATATTATTTTCCTTATCATAGTACAGATATATCATGATATTTACTAATTTTCAATCGTTAGACTAAAAAAGTGGTGGTTCTTTGCTTGTTCATTTGTACTATTAGAGACTAAACCCAGGGCCTTTGCTTTGAATTGCATGTGTAGCATTCCAGTTTTAAAAATTTTGAGGCAGAGCCTTGTTTCATCATTAAGTGTTTCAGGCTGGATTCCAGTAGGTGATTCTTTGCCTCAGTTTCCCTGAAGTTGGGATTAGAAGCTTCTGGGTCCATGCTGCATTCAATAGCCCTTGAGATGTACCTCCTATGTAGGGAGTCAGCATTACTAGTAGCTTCATAGAACGTAAAATCTTGATGCTTTCCAGGTGTACTGAGTCAGAACCTGGTTTTGATTGGATTTTTTTTGGTGTGTGGGTGTGTGTGTGTGTGTGTGTGTGTGTGTGTGTGTCCCCTCATAATGTGGTCTTTCAGATCTCTGGTATTGGAATGGAGGGGTATACTCTCCAAGTTGCTTTCCCGTCTATAGAGGATATCTATTGCATTTGCTACTGTATCAGCACTTGTTCACTGTCTTCTTACCTTTATTTCCTTTCCTCCCTGTTCTAACTTAGTTTAAGTGAGCACATCTACAATGCCCTTCCCCCCTGGCTCAGGGATAAGTGTTTATTGGACAAGGCAATTAGCCCATCATAGTGCCCTACCACAGCGATAGGACATATGGTTTATAGAGAGGCCATATGGCCTAATTAAATCCAAAGCAATAAGATGTATTGCATTTGCCTCCCATATATATATATATATATATATATATATATATATATATATACTTTTTCACAGGCCCACAGGAGGCTGAAGATAAGGATGTCTATTATAGCAATGTCTATTTTACTCCCTGACATGTTCCATGTCCCTATTACAGTACCTGTTACAATGTAGGTCTCCATCATATTTTTGAATAAGTTGGCGACATGGGAAGTTAGGGACAAGTGGAATGCCTGTTAGAGAGAGGGAGAAAAATATTGTGTATGAATACTGTTTCGTGTCACATGAAAATGAAATCTGTGCTTAGATGTATGATATAATAACATAATTTGAACATAAAACAATGCTTAATGATAAAGCAGAATATAGCATATTTTTAGGTGTTTAGAATGGAATTACCCAAATAGTGTGCATATTTCAAAATCACAATAAAGTCAAAGGTATACCTCAAACAAATTAAAATGCTTTTCTAAGGGATAACTGGCATAGCACGGCCATATTCTGTCACAGACACACCAACAAATCCCTGAGCACAGCTTCTAGAAAACACCAGCCTCAATGGGTGGAATGCACTCTTTCTTCAACTTTCATTTCACCAGTTGTTCCTGAAGTTGAAAGAAATCGCTGCTAAAGTCTGAAGAAGTGCCTTTCGTTTCCTTGTGCATGAAATCCAGGTAAGATAGAGCCCCAGGAACTAAGAAGAAACAGGATGCCTGTCTGCGCCACTAAAAACAACCCTGGTTTAGGTTCTTCTTCCCATTTGTTGTGTAACTTGAAGAAGACTATTTGAAACCAATTTGGTTTTGCTTGCAACCAAGAAAATCCTGGCTTTCCACCTTTTCTTCTTTTTTTTTAAAAAAGATTTCAACATAGAAAAAAAAAAAGAAAGAACGAAAAAAGAAAAAGCATTCAAAAGCTATAAAAAACTCCAACAAACAAAGCAATAACAACTTTCAACAATGGCTTCTGCACTCATGATGCCATCTTCAAATCAGTTGTCCAGGCCACCAGACACAAACCTATAAAACTGGTAAAAAAAAAAAATGTAACAAAGCAACAACAACAAAAAGCTATAAGCAATTAAAAAGCACAAAAAAATTGGGCTGGGCAGTAGCTTGGCAGTCTAAGCTCCTGCTTGGCAAGTAGAAGGATCCGGTTTCAATCCCAAGTGCCATAAGCCATACCAGCCCTGGAACCTGGTGTGGTGGCCTACACCTGTAATCCCAGCGCTGAGGAGTTTGAGATAGGAGGATCACTATGAAATGTGAACTACCTATTAAAGCCCCTATATATACATAAAGCATTAACTGCTCCCCTCAAAAGACCAGCAGCAATAGCAGCACAACTATCCAAGCGATCCAGCATACATACACAGACACATCCTTCCTCCTCCTTCCCCTGGCACCCTCCCCATCCCACTCTTCCATCCACTGCACAAACCCCTCCCCCTTCACAGGATCTGCTGTACCCTCTAGATTCCACCTCCTCCTTCAGGGTCTCACACCATCCACCATGGAGAGAACACAGTGTTTGCATATGTGGTTCTGATTGCTTCCCCTAATTTATGTAAATATTGCTTACATTTGTTGGTTCTGTTCTACCACTAACACACTCATGCACGCAGCCAAGCAATCAAACCCTGAAGCCTTCACTCCTCTACTGAACCACTTTTATCCTTGCAATCCCCACTTGAGCACATGTGCTTCACACCTTCTTAGAAAGTATCCTATCATTTCACTGGTTGCTCATCCTCAAACTTCATCACTAGATCTTTCTTACAGCAACTCTCAGTTCATCACAGCAAAGGAAAGGTATCTGTCCAAGTGTGTGTAATAGACTTAGGAGAGAGGAGAGAGTGTTCTAAGCAGTACGCTAACGGGAGCCACCGGTTCCTCTGAAAATCACCTCTGTGGGCAGTGTTGTCTGCACATCAGGGAGTGGGAGCTACTTTTGCCATTACTGTTATGGATATTAGTCCTGCAGGTGGTACTCTGTTAACCCTTCATGGTTTACCTTTTCTCAAGAACTAAGCTATTCAATGAAATAAATGACTGTGAATCACTTCACATGAGGGATTTTCCAATTTGTATTTCTGCCCCTGACTTCTTGGATTTCTTGCTAACATCCACAGGGTACTGAACTGAACACTTGGACGTCCAGCTTCTGCTACGCTTCTCTTTTCTACAGAGTAGTTTTTTGGGAAAGGTATTACGAAGCATCCAATCCTAAATCTTAGAAAGGTGAAACTCTTATTTCCTTGTCTTCAACCTTCACTCTCGCCTAACATTTATTAGTAGCCAAGTCCTGAAGTTTGCACTGCTATTTTTTTGTAAATATCATTTTGTCAATACCTCACTGAGCCAGGGAGATAACTCAGTAGCATAAATGCCTGCCTGGCAAACGAAAGGTCCTGATTTGATCCCAGGTATCAAAAAACAACTCACACACACACACACACACACACACACACACACAGAGATGCACACACACACACATAGACAAACATACACACACACATACACACACACACACATACACACACACACACACGCCAAATTGAGCATTTGGGGCTGGGAATATAGCTTAGTACCTGCCTGTGCAAGGTCCTGAGTTCTATTTTGAGTATCAGAGAAAGAAAACAAAAAATAACAACAACAAACAAATACAGAAACAAGAACAAGTAGCTTCTTACTGGTATTAGCTAAGTGGCTAATTTAGATCTTATAGTTTCTTTTCTTTAGATTATTGTGTGAGTTAAGTGATGATCTCCCTACCTCCAAGTTCCTAAATGTATAATTCGTTCATTGTCTTGCTGGTGTTTTATATATATATATATATATATATATATATATATATATATATATATATATAATTTTTTCATCAGATGGCTGCATATAATCAAGACTCTAATAAACAGTCATTTTTTCTTTTTTTAAGACTGTGACAACAGTCTAGTTATCATTGGAAGATGGGTTATGCTTTCATGACCATCAGTAGTGAAAGAATTATTTCTGTTATCTTTTGTGGTGATGAGTCAAAACCTTAAAAGATAAAGCTATTGTGAAATGACAGTTCACTAATAGCTCAAGTGTGGAAACGGGGAATGAGCCTCTCTAACTGCACCACAGAGATAGCACATGCCTCAGAATAGCACAAGAGTAGCAGACGTTTCCAGGAGTGCTATGTCAGTGAGTTTTCCTATAGTTGACACAGTGCCTGACCCAGATAACTTGAAGAAGAGTTTTGTTTCGGTTCACATATTCAGTCCATAGCTAGGTTGACTGAAGCAGAAACAGCATAGTGCCATGGCCTGGGGAGAAGAAAGATGTTCAACCCCTAACAAGTAGGAAGCAGAGGAAAATGGAAGATCGAGGTTCAAGAATACACCCTTCCTGGTAATGTATCCATTGGTCCCCTCGCCACTAAGCAGACTTCTTAACAGTACATTTTCATACTAAAGTCATCAATACATCAGAGGTGATGATTATAGTAGCCCCACGAGCCAATCACCTTCCAAATACTTGACCCTTTTGGAGGCCAGAGAGGAATATTATGGTTTAGACAAAAATGGTTCCTGTCTGTCTCATGTCCAGAGGTGAGGCCTGGTTGGAAGGGTCAGGTCATTAGGAAGATAACTAGGAAGAGTGCACTCTCATCCCATGTCATGCCCTTTCCCATTCTCTTTCCTGGTCACCATGTGGTGAACAGTTTCCCTCTGCACAAGCCGTGTTGAAACCCTGTTTCTACCTTGAGGCAGATAGCAATGGGCTGTGAAGCCACTGAAAATTTGAGCCAAAATAAACCTCTCCTCCTTTTCAGTTGATGTCATGTACTTTGTCCTTGTGATAGGAGAATAACCAGTACAACTGCTTTACAAAGATATTATAACTTTTATATTAGCAAAGTTGAACTTTGAAATTTTAGTGACTCTCTTGTTGTTCAGCATTAGTAAAAGAACCAAAGATGTCATCTCTATATTGGCACTATGTGTTCTCTTTATAAATTCTGTTACCTTAAAAACTTCACCAATTCCAAACTCAAATTACATGCATCAAATTTTCTAGGATGCAGTTTAAACAAACAGATTTTTAGCTATGTAGAGCCTACCTGTCAAATGACACCTAAAATCTACTAGTCACAGAACTGTGAAGAACACTGAGACTTCAGTGGCACTAAACCCAGAGGCTGTCTGTTGGGGTACAGAACATTACCTACACACGTAAGTTTTCTCTCTGATGCCTTTCCCTCCTGGAAGTTCCCTTGCTTTCCTCTCATTCTGGGTAGTGGCCCCTGTGCCCTAGAATCTGGACAGCTTCATGCTACGAGGACTTCCTCTACACAGTAACCTATTAAAATGTTGTCCAGATAAAGCTCACCTAAAGCTCATCATGTTGCCACTACATCTTATCTCACTATTCTTTTTTTTTTGCTTCCACATTTCCTCTCTCCCTCCTTTCCTCCCTCTTTCCCTCCCTTCTTTTCTTCCTTCCATCGCCTATCTTCCAAATTCCTCAAATTTAAAACTCAATACACCAGTGCTATTGAATTACACTGCACACAGAATTTGCCGTCATATCAGTTCCCTTGAGTGACCATTAAGACAATGCTTAGAAATGGAAAAAGCATGGAAAGCTCATCAATGACATTTGATGACTGGACACGTATGAACCCATAAACCCCTCAACTCTACTCTGCTTCCCATGCCAGTGAATACAATCTCCTGTTTCTCTTGTTTGGTATTTCTGAACTGGTAGTCCAGTGCATGCCTTATTTGAAACAGTTTTCTTACAAGGATGTACAAATTCTTCTCACTTTAATATGTTTGCTTCTTTGTTGCCTCAAGGCCTATATAAGGAGTCAAGTTTCAGTATGCTCCAGGGAGCCAATTACCAAATAGAACAGGAGAAGCAAGCCTTCTACACCAAGATAATTGCAAGATTTTTGTTAATATGGAAGGGAAAAATCTGAGAAATATTTATGATAATGGAGCCTGAGATTCTATGCAAGGGTGAGAGCATCACATTTGGAAAGGGCTGTTGTGAGTGTGAGTTTGCATGACTAGAAAGTCCGTAGTTGCAGATTTTTTAATTTCCATCTTTAGGCTGAACAGGTGACACTGATTCTAAATGTTTTCTCAGTTGATTCACTAAACTCTCAATGATCAATATGAGTGAAATTGGGATGTGAGTGTTTCCTTAGTAGGATTTAGAAAAAAAACCCTCTCAAAATCTGAGAAATAGGATGGTTGAAATTTTTATAGGTCACTAGATCAATGGTCATTTCTTAATTCTGTCTTCTAACAGGGCTCAGTTTTTACTTCGTTCCTTACCACAGAATAAAGAAATGCTTCATTGTACATAAATATATTAGCCAAGTCTCTGACATATTTGCTCTCTGTGAGTCAAGGATGAAAGTAGGGAATGAGGTGATGTCAAAGGGATTATAGAATCCCTGGGTGGTGGAGAAAATATAGCAACACAGTAAAGAGACAGTACTGTAATAGTTCCTCTAATGGTTAGCGGAAGCAAGGTGGTAATAGAAGTGATTGGATCTGTACTTATTTTTTGTGATGACTGATTATACCATTTCCTGAATGAAGATAGGTGAGCAGTCTATGAATTTCTAACTATATCTGCATTGCCAGAAGGAAACAACATCTATCTATGGTAATGCAGGTCAAAGTGGAAGTTATTATAGCTAGAAAGTTTGTCTGAAATACAGGTCTATGATCACTTGTGAACAGGGAAGAATTTCTTAAGCTCAGTCAGAAGGGAGCTAGAGAGGCCTAACAACAACAGACATGTAGATCTGAAATAGAAGGCAGAGATAACTCAGGCTCCTTCAGCCATCTGATTTTCAACGAAGGAGCCAAAAATATATGTTGGAGAAAAAATAATGTTTAACAACTGTTTCTGGGAAAACTGGTCATCTGCTTGCAGAAAATTAAACTAGGCTGTTATCTCTCATCTTGTACTAAAACAAAATAAAAATGTATCAAAGACACAGACATAAAAACAAAAATACTAAAAATGCTGGAAGAGAATGTAAGGGAAACTCTTAAGTCCATAAGCAGCGACACAGAACTCCTGAACAGAAGTCTGCTACCACAAGAATCAACAAGTGGGATTGTATCAAACCAAAAACTTCTGAACAATAAGAGAAACAATGAACAGAATGAAGGGCAATGTACAAAATGAAAAGGAAAAATTTTGTTACTTATTCTTTGTATACTGCCCAAAGTAAAAGATCCAATAAAAAAATGGACAAATGAAACAAACAAACACTTCTCAAAATAAAAAGTACAAATAGTCAATAAGTTTAAGGTTTTCAACATCTTTAGGCATTAAGAAAATGCAAATCAAAATAATTATGAGATTCTATTTTATACCTCGCAAATAGATATTATAAAGAACACGGAAAACAAATTCTGTTGAGGACTTCTGGAAAAAGATAACCTTTTCTCAGTGTTGGTAGGAATGTAATCTAATTTAACCATGTAGAGATCAGTATGGGAATTTCTAAAAAAATTAAAAATAGAAATTCCATTTGACCCAATTATAGATATTAGGTACATTCCTGAAAGAGTGAAAGCTATCTCATACCATAGAGACACATGGATAGGCATGGTTATTGCAGTACAATTCACATGAGCTACGCTTTGGAAGCAACCTAGACAGCTGTCCACAAATAAATAGACAGAGAAAACATGGCTCGTATGCCTTGTGAATTTTACTCAACCATTAAGAAGAATGAATCATATAATTTTCAGAAAAATGAGTAGATCTTGAAATTAATATTAAATGCAGTAAGTAGAACTCAGAAAGATAAGTATGATATGGTTTCTGTTACATGAGAAATCCAAAGATACAAATAAATTTACTTTAAAAAGTAAAATAAAAGAATAATGGTAAGAAACAGGAAAGCAGAGTTTTGTAGGTGAGAAGGGAATCCAAGGAAGGGTAAAAGGGGAGGAACAGAGCGAAGATAAAAAAAGAGAGAGAGAGAGAAAGAGAGATCAAGCTGTGACCTATACATAATTACTATATGATGCACTACAAGTATATACTAGCAACAAAGAATGGTAACAAGAAACGTGGTGGGGTTGATGTTGAGTGGTTGGTGACAAGGAGAGTGGTGCCCAAAATGTAACGTGCCCCAAATGGAAGGAATTTTGCTTCCATGTGCATGGTCGCTACATGGTCCCTTATTCTGGGCATGGTCTTGCTAAGGGGACTGTATGGTTCACACTGTGGGTGTCAGTCTCTCACTTCATGCATTCCAGTTGATGACCACTGGGCTCATTGCCTCAGTGGGTATGTATACATAGCAGGGCTCAACTTCTCTTTTCTGTGTAAGCTTTGCCTTGATTCCTGACATTGTGATGTGCCACATGGTGTTAAGAGTGGTAAACGCTTGGTGTGGTATCATGTTACATAGAGAAAATGTGTCACCTGGGCTAGGAGAGCCCATTTAACTGTATCAGCAGTGGACATTTTTCATACTGGATTTGACTTCTATTCTTTACATGTATGGAATGAATGAATTGATTTGTCAAGTACTATAAAGTATCCACTAAATGATTATATTAGAATAATTCACATTACTCCCATGAGTATAATCAGCATTATTGTACAAGTGTGAGAGACTCCTTTATTTAACATAAAGTTAGTGTCTAGGAACTTGAGCAAATATATGTTGCAAGTTGCTGAAAGCAACTTTAAAAGTACTTGCTGAGAGTAATTGTCTTTAAGAAAGGTGTCTATAGCAGAGTACCATGGGTTATGTTGCTATAAAATTCAAGCCTTTGATTTAGGGTTTTAAAATAATACAGGTTTTGTTTTTTAACCTGTAGGTAGGTACTCAATATGTTTTCCTCAGACCACTCTGGAAAGCCTCACTAGTCTAGAAGGCATACGTTCTTTTTGGTTCGCAATATATTTTTCAGTGTAGTTCCATCACCCCAAGATTCTGTCAAGCTTTCTTTGGGAGGAACTAATATCATTATGAGAACATAAATGATAGACAACTATTAAATGTTGAGAACAGAAAAATTAACATGTCTGCATTTTCTAAGGATTATGCTAGGAGCCGTACCACCTTGTATGGTGCCCCACCCCTCAGTCCCCAACCTTTTTCCATTCTCCTTCTCCTGTTTGCTGCAGGCAGGCATTCCAAGAATGCCAAACTCTATGTGATAATATGGCCTCACTCAGCAGAGGCAAAGAAAAGAAGGGGTAGGATTCCACTGGGAGAGTTTCAGGCGGACGATTCTGCTATGTAGTTTGTTGGAGGATCAAGAGCATCACATATCCTTTAGTTCTATTCTAGCTCTCCTGAAATATTTCAAGAATAATGCCTTGGAAGATATGGAGGAAAATGTGGTCTGCATTATTGACTTAGTCATTGTTCAGACAGAGATGTTTATATTAGAAACTGGTTTTATAAATTGTATTCTGAAAATCTACCCAGGCCACCTCACTTATTTCAAAGTGTTATGAATCTTTTTTCTTCCATCTGACATCCAGATGGACAGGAAAGGCTGTGCAGATGGAGTGGTAAATGAGGATTATTTTATTGTTTGTTTCCTGGGGTGTGGGGGTAGGGCAGAATCCTAAGGAATACAATGCTGTCATTGCTGTTAAATGATATAGAATGATGGCATTTTTGTAAAAATAAACCTTAATATTAGGATACTGATAATATTATTGTTTAACATTTTAATTTAAGATTAGATTTAAATGGTTACTTAAGTGGCACATTTTTTAAAGAATTTGTGGCATACATAGCATAGTGGTCATTCACATTTCAGTTCAAAGCAGAAATTTTCCATGAACTTCATGAGTTTTGCAATGATGATCATATTTGGAGAATCACATTTATTGAATATGCTTAACAAGGATAAAGACCAGATGTTTGCTTTTACTATTGAGAAGAGAACAATAGGAGTCAAAGAGAAAAAGCAAAGCTACACATGAAACAAGTTTAAAGTGAATGCTGTGCTTCACTCAATTGATTTTAAAAGCAATGGGTTCCTAATTGCTAAAGTAGGTTATTTCCCTGGAATATTACCACCACATGGGATCTTGAAGCCCAAACTGTCGCATGACACAGCCATGCACTTTTATACTTTTCATCTGAAGAACACTTCTATTTTATTAACGCTTCTTCTCTGTATTCCCAAGAGACATGAAAGGGGTCACCTAATCTTTAAGTTTAAGTCAGAGAAATGCAGGCCATAAGAGTCAGTGACATGCTCAAAATCACAAAGGCATCAGCTAAACCAGAAATAGATTTAAGCTCTCTGATACCAACCAGCAATATTCCCTTACACTGTATTTGTCTGTACAATTCCCAAATGACTTACTTGTATCGATAAACTGAAATAATGGTGAGTTTTGTATAATTGTACTAAGCAAAATTTAATGCCTGTGATACCTGGCCTTCCAAAAATATCAAGGGAACATCATTATCATCCATTAGCCAATTACTAAGCAGTAGCATAAAAAGAATCTAATACAGTATATTATAGTTTGAAATCAATACTCTGAATTCCACAGCACAATTTTTGCTTTCTCACTCCCAAATGGTAACTACTATGAGGACAAGAGTTGCCTAAACAGTCTGTGGTCTGAAGAAAACCCTAGTTTCAGTGAAAAATAATCTGAAATTGTGAATGAATAAAGTCAAACAAAGGCTCAAATGAGTAAGTAAAGATGATTTTAATTAGTTATTTTAAGCTACATTCTGAATGTTGTACTTTCCAAAATGAGAGAAAATTAATTTACCTTGCTGGGCCTAAATCTCTTTTTATAAAGTTACTTATCCGAGAATAACAGAAGTATGTAAGCCTTTATCCACATTAAGTTATAGGAATGAAAGCACTAGAGTGGCCTGAAATTCCTGGCAGATTCCTGTACATCAGACAATATGTGTGGACATAATATTAATGGATTATGAACAACCAGTAATTTGCAACACGAAGTCATGTCAATTGCAGTTTAGTAGACAGAAGAAATTCTCCCATTCTGTGGTAATTATAGTTCAAGACTTCCACTGCTAGGCTTGTAATGACTTGCAATGAATCTATGCAGACAAGAAGCAGCAGCCATGGCACACACCTGTAATCCCAGCACTTGGGAGGCTGAGGCAGGAGGATTGGTGCGAGTTCAAGACCAGCCTGGGCTACAAAAGTGAGCTCAAGGCCAGCCAGAACTGCATAGTGAGACTCTGTCTCAAAAAGACAAAAAAAAAAAAAAAATAGTAGTAGGTTATCAGCAGAACTAGCAATGTCGGAAGCTGTTGATTTGAACATTTTATAGCTTAGCATATTAATCTGGCTTTACTTTTTATGCTTCATGGTTAAACTTTTCTGCTGAATGGTTAAGATCCAGTTAAAGCAAGACCTATGTACAAAACATGTAACTTTTATATCTGACAATGTCAGTCAAATCCCCAAATTTATCTTGAAACCATGTACCGTGTTTTGTAGAATTTTTGTCAGTGTCAACCATCTGGATGAGTCATGGCCATTGCTTGACCAATTTGCTCTCTGTGAAAGCCTGAGAGAATGTATTTTCTCTAGGTGACTTTCCTTAGACATACTATATGTAATCGATCCCTTTCCTCTCCTTGAACAGAAAATTTGGGACACCACTGAGTTATAGGATGTTACAGTACAGGTTATCTTATGTTCTGAGTCCTCACTGACCTTGAAGGGCTAGGGCCAAAATATTGACTATCCTTGTAGTCCTTCATTTTCTCTATTTTTTTTTCTGCAAACTTAAACTGTTAACTCTTCAGAAGAGAAGCTTAGTGATATTATTAGCCTATAACACAGGTACTTGAACAGCCAAAATGCCTGTCATCTGAAGAATGGTTGAAAAAGATGTGGTGTTTTCATACATTGGAATTTTACTCAGCTATAAAGAATGATGAACTCGAAGGCTTTATATATAAGTGGATGTATCTTGAACATATACACTCATAAGGGAACTATACCAGACCTACATGTGTAAATATCATATAGCCTCTGTAGTATAAAAACTGAAAAGAAATAAAAATGCAAAGGCATAACACAGCTAAGTGGAAATCAAGAACTCAAGGATAAAACAATGAAGAGACAGAAAACAGAAAAGTTAGGAAACATGGCAGGACAAAACCAGGCACTTATATACACAGGATGAATTAGACAATGGTCGTAAGAATCTCCAACAGGTTTTTGAAACTAGCAGTTAATTTATAGAATTCTCACCCTGACTAATTATATACGCTAATATATGTGAAGTAAGCAACTACACTGAGGATAGCAATGTGTAATAGTAAAACCGTGCTTGGAATGCCGGTCATTCTGGTCTTTTAGATGCGTGCGGCTTCTAATGTAATATTTATATTTTTATTTGAGTTATAATTACATTGAATTATCTATTTTCAAAAGTCTTCTCCAAAGGAAAACAATAATTTCCCAATGTTAATGTATTTGTATCCATAGATTTCAATGGGCACCATTCAAATCATGACTCTGGATCTGTTAGTTTTCCTTACTTCCGTTTTGCACATGTGGTTGTAGAATTATAGAACAATAAGAAATACAGTGTCTTTAGAATCCAATCCAAGACTCCTCTAGATACCAAAATATGAAGACATTTATTTCCCTTCCATAAAATGCTATGTGCATATGCTTACCCCATCCTCCCATACAGTTTAAATTTATGCATATAGTAGCTGATGTATGTGCCTGTGTATGCATATTTTTCTTTTATTCTGCATATTTTTGATGCATGATTGGTGAAATTTGAACATGTGAAGCCCACAGATGGGAGTGTCTCTGCCTCATATTCTAGGACTGCCAGAAGTGGTAGTGTGTGCTAACGAGATGCCTGGTGTTCCAGCAGAGCCTCAGCATGGTGCCCACTTTCCAGGACCAACTAGGACTTCAGCACCTCCCATTGATTGCTATAACAGAAGCAGGCTGAAAGTTGAGTTACTCACTGCTGGCCAATAATCATGCCAGTCATATCTATGTAGGGAAGTTGTTATAGAAACCATAAAAAAAGATTGAGAGAGCTTTCAGGTTGGTGAACACATGGAGGACTGGTAAGCTTCTACTCACCTCTCTATATACATATCATTTGTCTGTTTCCAAGTTATTCCTTTATAATAGATAGGTTATAATGAGCAAAGTGCTTTCTTGAGTTCTGTAAATCATTCTAGCAAATTATGAAGCCAGAGAGGGGGCTCATAAGAATCTCTGATTTCTATTGAAGTTGGACAGAAGTCGGGGATAACCTGGTAACTTACAACAGATGACAGGCATCTGAAGGCTCATATACCAGAGCTATTCACATGTGCGCTAACCTCAGTTAGGGTCAGATTTGATTTAAACTGTGGACACCAAGCTAAGGTCAGAGGACTGCGTGGTGTGGACAAACTTATGCATTTTGTTGACAGGAAGTGCTGTGAGAATATAGAAGAGGAAAAACAGGTTTTACTCCATGTACAGAAAAAGAAGATGTTATTATCAAGCATGATTACTACAAATCCTTGTGAAGCATATTAGTTTGCTATTTAGTGAAAAACACTACTTTATGCAGCAGAATGTTTCCATTTGTTGTCCATATCATCTTACACTGTCATGGGAATTTGGGACTGGCATTTAGTAAATTGTTCATGATAAGTGTTTTTAAATTTGCAAATTATAAATAGAAGATTCTGATTGATGAATCATGAGTATCTAGTCATGTGATTTATGGATCATGTCACTGATGCCTATATCTGGAAGTGATTGATTTATTCATCCGGAGAGTTATTATCAAGTTATGCAACCACTTTGTGAACCTGACTGATTTAGAATCTCAAGATATGATGAATCCTTCATGTACTTGATTTATAAGATGCATCACTGACTTACAGTTTCTCTAGCCGGAGCAGAAGGTAGTGCTTTACACTTGGGGTATAAATATCCATTTTATTAATAAAATAAGACTGATTTGTCTTACTTATTTATTTACACAGACTTTAAATTGTAGCTATTGTCATGTCCTATATCTCTGGGATTCTCAAACATATCTCTTTTGTAAGGAGCAGGCTGTATAATTACAGTTTAGTTTATGGAAACTCCTACTGCATGCCTGAATTAGTTTTTTTCAGAATCTGCTCTAACCAAGTTGACTTCTTTGCTTGTGTCTCTTGCCTTTTAGCAGCAAATATGCAAGTATTTACTTGTTTTGCTTATCATCTCCTTTTCTGTTTTTATTCTCTTTCCTTCTTTAGGAAGAATAAAGTCCCAGCTATCCTTTTGGCCCTTTAATTGCTACTTCTGCAGTGAAAATCTAGCCCATAGTGACCTGTGGATGTTGTTGCTAAGTGCTGACTGGCTTGGGAGAGAAGCAATGCCAGTGTCTTGGAGACACAGGGCTTGCAAGCCATAGGGGAGCAGCCAGAGGTGGAACGGCCAGGACAAGGCAGAGCGTTCTGCTGTAGACAGGAAACTTGAAAAAGAGCGATGGGTGTGTGGGTGAAGAATTTATTATTCTTATTATATTATATTTTTTAGTACAGAGCTTACAATGTATATAGGGTCTCACTACACAGATTGGACTCATAGTGATTCTCCTATGTTCAGCCCCTCAAACACTGGGATTACACTTACGCAGCATCAATCCCAGTCTCAGTTTCCCTCTTGGGGTGCCCTGGGGACAGGACTGGCATGGCACACCAACCAGGGATTGAACCCTGGGCCCCTGTCTCTGCTTAAACAGGCACTTTAGTCTGCTGAGCTATTTGGCCAGCCTAGAAATTTAAATGACGCTAGAATGTAAATTTGTTGATATTGAGGGAATTTAAATTTATAACAAATGTGTTAATATGGACTGACATAGATTGGCATGATCAGAGGTTCCTGATTCTAAGAAATAATAGTAGTGCTTAATAATTATTGTCAGATATTATGCTAAGTTCTTTGTGTGTGTACATTCGATCCTGACACTGATCTTAAAATTTCTCCTCAGAACACAGAAAAAGGTAAATTAACCTCATACCTGGAAGAGATAGTTTTGAAGAAAGAATGTGGAGGGGCTGGGAAGATGGCTTGGTGTCTAAGCGACTGCCTGGCAAGCGCAAGGACCTGTGCACTTCCCTGTACTGCATGCAGTGCTAGCCCAGAAACCCAGGGCATGCCATACCAGCTGCTGAACCTGAGAGTGGTGGCATACGCCTGTAATCCCAGTGCTCGGGAGGTTGAGACAGGAAGATCACTACCAGTCTGAGCTTGGTAGAGACCCTGTGCCAAATAAATAGATAAATAAATAAACAAATAAATAGATAAATGATTTAAAAAATTATACAAAAGGATGAATGTATACAATTGAGTAAGAATATTCAGAACATAAAAACAAACAGAGCTAGTACTGTGCCTAAGCAGAGCTGACTCAATGATTTTATAGACATGTTTTTGAAAGGAGGCTTGGGAAAAGCTGCCACTATCTATTCTAGTAATTTGAAGTACTATGGCCTCTGTGCATGTAGGCTTTTGTGTATCTTTGATATTGAACTGGGAAAGAAAATATGACAAACTAAAAATTACCATGAACAAGTTGAAAAACATATTTTGTAAACCTATTTGATAAATTCTAGTTTTTAAACATGATCATTTAAAATAATTAAACATAATTAAAATAATTTAAACATGATCATTTTAAATAATTAAAAATAATTCATTGTCATGTTAATATATAAAGTTGGGAACTTCCGCTTCTACTCATAGAAAAACTGAGATTGATCTTTTCATTGTAAGCAAGTGGAAAACTTGTCAGATACTGTGCTAAGTATCTAGTAGGATTTATCTACCACCTCTGGAGTACCCCAGCAAAGCTACCATCTCACAAGCCATACCTTGTTTCTCTTGTGCATTGGCCAGTGATTCGAGGCAGCGCCACATCATAGGGTGGGGTCAAGGGTTGTGGCAGAGATGAGCATCCCTAGGAAAGAGAAAAGGAGACAGAAGGTGTGCTCCCTTTAATCACATCTCCACTGAATTTTCATCCTGGTCTTTGCTGAGAATGAATCCTGGACAATGGTGGCAAATTAGCTTACCGTATGTAAGTTAAAGCATATGAGATGTTTACACACCGGACAGCCTAGACAGCACAGGAACTGGGCTGCTGTGAGAGGGAAAAGCCAGAAGCTGAGCTTCCAGTCGGGCCAGAGGCTCTTGTTAGATCATAAACTCCGGAGGGGGTTGTAGGGGTAGAAATGGCTTGAATTTCTCACACAGGGTAGTATATAGGAGACTGCTAAGCAGAGAAAGAACTCCAGGGCTCTGGGTAGGTGTCACTTTATGCCTCTGCTTCTGTCATGACCACACAAAGGGAGCTGCTTACCATCTACTGAACCACACCAATAGAGAGAACAAAAGCAGTTCAAATGTACAAAGGCGAAAACCTCAAAACCAGGATCAAGAAGAGTAAGCCTGTGGCTGCGGGTGGTCTTCTCAGTGAAAAGCCAAGATGCCTGTTTTGTTCCCAGACTTGAGCCACTTTTTGATGTGGAACTGAGAAGACATCAACATCTCAGAGGAATGAAGCTCATCCCTGTGGTAAACAGGCATCACTACGATTCCTCAGTCCACCTCAGAGAACAAATAACCGTTTCTTTTAAGGGATGTAAAGTTTAGCAAGAATTATGAGATGCAGAATCTGACTTGATCTTGACATCCATAGAAGAAAACCTCACACTGCTCGCCTTTTAGAGTGGGAGACTATGAGAACTATCTAGGACACATTAAAGCCCTGGCTCAAGGTCCCAGCCTGTCCACTGTGGTTATTTCTCTGGTTCCTCTGTGTGTAATTAGAATGTGTAACCTGGAAGCTCCAGCAGCACAACATAAAATCCCTAGCCTCTAAGATAAATTTTATCCTTGTGTGGAAGGCTTAGCTGTGAAAATAGCTGCTTAGTGGATAAGTCAGCTAATTTGCCATCATTGTCCAGGATTCATTCTCAGCAAAGACCAGGATGCAAATTCAGTGGAGATACAACTGAAGGGACCACTCCTTCTGTCTCCTTTTGCCCTTCCTAGGGATGCTCGTCTCTGCCACAACCCTTGCCCTCATGCCATGATGTGGCACTGCATAGAATCACTGCATTACATTGGCAAATGCACAGGAGAAACAAGGGTTGGCTTATGAGATGGCAGCTTTGGTGAGGTACTCCAGAGGTGGGAGATAAATCCTATCTAGATTCATGCAGTAGTCAATTCACTGAAGATTGGAAGGCTCCAATGATTAAGACAATAGTAGAAAAATTTTTCCAAAGTAAAAGAAAAATCTCTACAGCTTACCTCCCCTACTGCAGAAGAGTTTGTCAGATTCCTTCAGAATGAGAAGGTAGCATAATGCTTAGAAATATTGTTGTAGATCACATTGATGGATATTAGCTTTGAACGGAACATGGAACAGGTTTGGATTGTAGCAAGCTCAGTCTAGTGCTTGGACCATACAATTCAGCAAACCATACGGCATTAGAGATGAAACCTATAGGGAAAGCCCAGCATAGAAATTATGGCAGACTCTGGTAGATGCAGGACAATATTTGTCATGATTTCAGAGCAACTCTATGCTGTTCACGACCCCCTGTTATGGTATAGCATCTAGTAGACTTAGACTATTTGACCACAAAAAATTTAATTGATAGCACCGAGAAACAATTTTCTGTGTCTCTCTCACATTTCTGTGCATTGTAGATAAAAATACTATTTTTGTTCTGGAGTATCTTCTTTTCAAGGATGTTTTTACTGATGCTCTTCCTCTGTTTTTTTTATCCTCTATACAACAAAGATTTTTTTTTTTTTTCAGGTAGATAGCAAGTTTATTTCCCATTACAAGATATTCGAACTCCTTGAGCTTAAAAGTCCTCTCCTATAATGCAGTTATTTGCATATGCTGATTGATGTCACTTTCACTTATTTTTTCTCTTCTGTTTCCTTAAGAGAAGCAGCGCTCAGGAAACTAGCATAAACTTCGACAATCTGATTAACTATACACAGGAGTCATAACATTCTTTTCCTCTCTCAAGGAGTCTCAGGTAGTTTTTCAGAACTGCGAAACTGATAGTGTACCTTGTTAGCTAGTAGAGGAAAATCTTATTTTCTTCACAATTTTGGGCCATCTTAATGTCTAAATACTCATTTATTGTTGACTCATAATGTATATTTCATGTTTTAGGGAATCTCTGTGGCTTTTTAGATATTAAAATTATCATGGCTGGGTTTCACGTGATGACGTGTCATACTCCAAACCTGCAAGCTCGTGTCATAATGGTAATAGTCTTAGGTTATCTTGACACACATCTTTCATTACATTCTCTTTTACATGCCAAGCATTATAACAAGTAGGGTTTCATACCGTATAGGTCAAGAAAATGTGCCATTGAGACTCCTGAAAGCTTGGAAAGTCACATTGTTTTCACACACGAGAAAGCCTTTTCTGCTTAGATCATCAGAACCTTAAAGGTTTCATATTGTTTTCTGATCCTTTGCAAATAGAGTTCATGTTAAAGAAGAGTTTATGTAAACCACAGCCTCCTAGGTTTGAGCTCTGTCCTGAGAACTTTAGAAAACTATTTAGTGACCATTTATTGGAAACAGAAAATAATATTTTAAAAATATTTTCTCATGTTTTATGAATTTTTGACCATATGTTGGTTGTTTATTTCCACCTTATTTTCTCTCATAGGCATTAATGCAAATGGACCATAGATGTGAAAGAATGTTGAGAATAAGAAACAGAATTACATGGTAGAAAGAAAGTAGAATATTAAAAATTCAAATTGAAGGGCTAGAGATGGAGCTTAGTGGCACACGCTTGCCTGGCAAGGCAAGGTTCTGAGTTTGATTCATGGTTCCAAAGAAAAGAGAAAAGAAAACATATATGCTCAATAGACTTCACATGAACATTTGAGGCTCCTTTATGATTATAGCCCCAAACATAAAACAACTGAACATCCACTGATAGGTGAAAGAGTAGACAATTTATCATACGTTCATGTAATGGAGTAATGTTTACAATAAGACAAACATGTAGTGACATGGACGGAATAATCAGAATTAATCTCTGGAGACTGAGAGTAGGCCAACCACTCTTTGATGCAAGGAGTATAAAAGGAAGCTTTTGAAGTGAAGAAAATGTATAGAACTATTTTTTCCCAGTAGTACTAAAAATTGAATCCAGGACCTTTACACAAAACTACATCCCAGTTTTTTTTTTTTTTTTTTTTTTTTTTATGTTTGATTGTGAGACAAAATCTTGGTTTGATTATAATGGTGATCAGACAGTGTATACATTTGTCAAAACTCATTTAACACTAGGCATAAATACTTTTTATTTTACATAAATTATACCTCAACATTCTTGAGGGAAAAAGAAAATCAACCTCAACATTAAAAAAAGTAACGATCTTGACTTCCTTTTAAAAACATGATGTAGTTGGAAATGTAGTTGCATTATACAAGAGAATCTGTTGAGATTGGTGCTGGACAGAACTGTGCTAACTATGATGAAAATAGCAAGGTTTTTCTATAGCAACCCAGTTTTAGAAAGTAGAAATCAGTGGTTGAGGACACAGGATGATCAGTGAGCAATGAAAACTATGACTTTATATATGTAGATAATTACTTCAATTTTGTAAATCTATATTTTTCATGACAAAATCTATTATTATGTTAAATATGTTAGTACTTCATAAACAATCACATTCACAAGAATTATGCACTGTACAAGTTGAGAGGTACTGCTGATAGGCTCTGTAGCAGGATTTTAGCACAGATTTCATTGCATTAAAACTTTTCAAGTGTCCTTAAAATAGAGACTGCACTTGGTACTTCTTTGCTTTGGGGTACCTCGTTTTTGAAGGCGTTTTGAAGTATGGCTCTAGTCTCCCTGTATGAAAGCTACCAGCTTGCAATTTATTTGAGTAATGTTCCATTTGCACTTCCAAATGTCTGCTTTGTCTTTTTTCTTGTTACTTCACTGAAAAAAGAAGAGGACTTACAAGGATACTTGAGTGATTGATTTATTTCATGCCCTCTCATTACAATGTTTACAAGAAGAAGGAAGAAATAATTCTTCATTGCACATGACTAGTTTGCTTTCAAGTCCTTTTCTCTTAACTTCTCAATAACTTAATTCTACAAAATTCAATAAATACAGTATAGCTCGAGCTTCCCCAAGGCTTTAAATCCAGCCTTCACTGAGACAGGAGGAGCAATGTTCTTCTCCCATCAGACACACAAATTTGATTTTAATACAAAGGCTTGGAAGGCATTTTTTCCACATATTTGAGGTATGAATAAAAAGCATGGTGAACGTGGAAATTTCAGAAAACTTATTACAGAAAAGATGCCCGGCCATGCCTCCTCCCCCTCCCCCCCGCTGTCTGCACTGACCCCATCCCTTCTGCCACTTTCTGAAACATTTCTGGAGCTCCACTTTGGCCAGTGTCTTCATTTGCTACACTTTCCTGGCTGCCTTTATGTTCCGAACTGATTTGAATCATTTACATTTCATAGTCATTTTGACTTTGAAGAAGAGGTGGAAGTTATGTGGCTCTAGTCCTGGTGAATAAGGTGTATGAAGATGCACTGTAATGTTTTTATTTGATAGAAAATGATGTATTGATCAATGACCTATAATCAGAAAATACAATGAATGCTTAAATTAATTTTTTAGGGGCCTGGGAGATAGCTCAGTAGAATAAGTGCTTGTCTGACAAGTGCAAGGTCCTGAGTTCAAACCCCAGTACTGAAAAAAAAATATAGTAATAAACACATTTCCATTACTCCCTCTCATTTCAAATACACTTTTACTATCATTTTCTGGCAAAATATCTTTTACTGTATTGAGGTTTTTTTTTTTTTTTAATTAAGACTTCACTGAGTTTTTTATTATTCCTTGCACTAAGGCAAATAAGCATATATTTTTGTCATTTTAACATTTCACAATAGGGTAATAAATACCTCTGATATTGTTTCAAACAGTAGTGGAAAACATTTTTAAAATATGACATAAAGTGGACTATAACTTTGCCAATTTTTTATTAAAAGGGCAAATAGTAAATATTTAATGCTTGTGTGCCAAATATTTTCTGATACGAATTTTCAAGTCTGTCACCACAGAAATAAACAAACAAAACTCAAAACAATCATAGATGAGGATTCCAATAAAACTTTACTTTTTTAAAAAAAATAAGGTCAAGTCCATAGGCTATAGTTTGCAGACCCCTGACTTTAAATTGTTTAAATTCTCTTACCAGTCTGATATGTGATCCTACTAACAGTGTAATAGGACACGACCCTACTATGACACAACAACAAATGCAGAAAAATATTATGTGGTTTAATAACAAATACAAGATCCTTGTCAGAAATCTCTTGGCTAGCTTTTTTTGTAACAGGTTATTTACCATTTAAAGTGATCCAGCAAACAAAAATTATAATTTTTTATCTCTTGTACTTTGTGCACTTTCCAGAAATGTATTACATGCATTTCTTTGGTAAGTATTAGGAGAAGGCATATTCAGCCTAACTGAGCTTGAAATGTGAGATGAATTTTCAAAAGGCTGTGATTAAAAGTCATGTTCTATTGTAAAGGTGAGATTCTATCCTGGGTAATTTACAGGAGAAAAACTTAATCTTCAAGCATGCCAAATTCAGGACAGAAACCACTTGATATTGTCCTAACATATGTGACCTTTCTGGGATTGTATTTATTTTCTTGATAAAGTTTTATGAAATTATATTCCACTCTTTATAAAATGCAAATTCATTTCAAAACACATTAAACTAGAATAAATAAATGTTTAATGAAATGGAGGTTGTTTTTGAAATTCACTCTGTGCTCCAACAGACTCTAAATGGCTTCATTTGTCTTTGTTTCTTTGTTTTTCTGTAAGACCTGTGGCTGTGAATCTGTGGCTATTAAACTCTGGTTGGTTTCTCGCATCCTTTGCATAGTGCGAACCAGGCATGAATGAGCAGTCGGTCCATAGGTTACTTGTGGAACTTCGCCTGTGAAGGCTACTCACAGAGGTAGTCGTAAGTGACAGTCCTGAGCAGTGACTACTGTAACTCCCAAGGAGTGTTTGTGCAATGTCACTCCTCAGTGGTGATATTTTCACTGTGTGGAAAGTTCTTCTAAAAAGCTATATCATCACCCAGCTATCTGCACGCCATGTAGCCCCTGCCTATTTAAAAACTGACACAAGGAGGGAGAATAATTCACTCATTCCTTTCGCAGGATGATGGATAAACCAATTTGAAGGCTCCAAATTCATTCAAGACAAGAGAATAGGATTCCTCTCCTTAAAACTCCTTTCCCTCTCCCTGAAGGAATTTGCCTTCCAAATATTATACAAAGTTCCGACAGTGTCAGCAACCAGAAACAGAAATGCAGTCTCCATTCTCTGCTCTCCACTCGAATCTTCATTAATCTTTAATTTAATGTAAGCCCATTCTGCTTGAAATCGTGTCTCAGGAGATTTGAGGTTAGAATTTTGGATGACAATAATGCTTGGCAAAAATCAGACTGCAAAACTGGCGTGGAAAAACTGGCGTCAAAGGGGAAAACTCATTCACGTTATGAACTTGTGCTACTTCCTGGTTCCAGTCAGAGCAGAAAGATCCACAGTCGAGAGCACTTTATCAGATTGTGTTTTGGCACATGCCTTTCCGGTTCCAGCTAGATCCAGGATTTGTGCCAGAGAGAAAAATAATACAGTAACATAGTATGTGCAGGAACTTTTTCTTTAAATTTTTTCCTTTTCTTTTAGTGTTCTACTAGGAACACTATTAATGGTGTCATGGAACCATGACCGCTTTTTCTTGGCATAAATTAAATTCTTGGGATTAGATCCATGGTCCCCTTGATAGAACTCAGACCTGGAATGGTTGATGGTAGGATGGGGGTGGGCAGGGAAAGCACTGAGCCCACTCCGTACTGAGCCAGGAGGGGGAAGTGGATGCCTGCAAGCCATAGCCTACAGGAAGCTATTCTCGTATGATGTCACCCTTACTTATAATACAAAGTGTAGCCGGGAAGCCGAGACCAGATGACAACCAGGGCCTGTATATTCCTGCATCATTCATGTTCTTCTTCTCATTAAACATGTGAATTCTATTCTCTCCGTATAGTTGTAATACTTCTGCAGGGTATTACCTTTGTCAATGATTACTTGGGAGACAGGATGTTAGAAATTTAAGAAAATAAAATTTAGACAAAATTTTGGAAAATAGAATAACAATTTCTTAATAACAATTTCTTATAAACATATGCTTATAGAATCTAGCAATTTTACTTCTAGGTAGTTATCCAAGAAAGATGAGGACACGGGTCTGTTAAAAATTCCACACAATGGTGATTATACTAGCTTTTATCTTAATTGTCAAAAAAGGAAGGTGAACTACATGTCCATCAGTTGGTGATGGATACATAGTAAATCGTAGTGTCCAAACGTATTGACACTGACATACTCCCAAAATGAATTATAACTTAATAAAATAAAAATGGAACCATCAACCACACATACACACAACAACATGGTCGACTTCAGCCACATTATGACATGTGAGAAAGACCACTTCCAGAAGTTTACATATTGTTTCGCTGGTTTATGTGATATTCTGGAAAAGTCAATAATAAGAACAGAAAGCAGATCACATCATGGCAGGTGGACGAAAGAATGACAGATGCATGAAGAAAATTTTGGAAGCCGTGATAGTACAAAAATGGTATCTTTTTGTGCTTGACAAAAATGATAGAACTGTATTCCCTGAGGGTGATTGTTTATAATATGCAAACTGTATCACAATGAACTTGATTTTAAATTAAGTCCAGTTCCATTGTCCCATGAGAAAGTCAGTGTGTGTCGCTTGTATCTTTTTTGTTTTCCACTGCTAAATAAAAGTACTGCATACAATAAGCCTCCTGTCTTCCCTCCTGTACACACCAGCATTGATATTTCCCCTTCTGCCATGATAAGCTAGGGTGTGTATTGATTGTATTTGGCCAGGTGTTAATTTAATGTTTTATGACATCTTTTTAACCCTAACTACCTATTTACCTTGCTTTAGAAATCTAGCATTTCCTCAACATCATGTACTATTTGATAAGTAACAAAGAGTACGCTTTTTTCCTTTTAAAAACTCCAGAAAAGGTGGAAGAGACTCCCAAGTAAATCCTTGTGTCTTTACAGTAGCCACAGCATGTGCAGGTGGATACATAGTTAGTCTTTCTACAAATATGTGTTGATCTCCCGTTGGTCCCTTACACTGTACTAAGCAGTGGTGCTGGTGCTTTGCAAGAGGAACTGAGTTATTACCTTGATGATGCTCCCGGAGAGCTGCCAGTCATAGAAGCAACCATGATGCATGCGAGGAAGGAAAGGGACTACAGCCAAGTGCGTGGTTGCAGCAGGATCCACATTTTTCCTGTTGAGACACAGTGTACTTTATGTGACGCTGTAACTGGTATCTGATTAGCATCTGCGGACAACAGAGGGTAAAGGAGACTGATTCTTGAGTACATCAGCAACTTTGTGAGGAAAGATCTGCTTTTAAGGGTTAAAAGAATATTGGATAAGTCTGGCTTGAGGCTGAATCCTAGGAACAATAGTGGGAGGGGCCTTGGGAGCAGTTAGAGTTGTGATAATTACAAGGTAGTGACAGTAGCAGATGGAGGTGGTGCTGAGGGAGGCTCTGTGGGGGGAGGATCCAGGCCCAAGGAAAGTTAACAGGGGACCACTGAATGCGAATAAGTATTTCTACGATAAAAATATGTGGCACATTATGTAGATATTCATAACACATCAATATATAAAAATCAGAAAGCTTAGTAATAAACTAGATATTATTGTTACTTTTTTTTTTCTCACAACAGGATGTTCCATACAAAACAACTTAGACATTTTGACTATTAATTGCTGTGAAGGCACTAAATTATTGGGACTAATATAGACACTAGGATGTAATCAGAAATTTTAAAAAGTAGAAGTATTTGCATTCTATCTTTTCATCTTCTGAAAACCTCTACTATCTGTTTTTTCCAGAGTACCGTAATTTTCTTTTTTATGTTCACTTCTGTCTTTTTCTTTCTTTTTTTAGGGTCTCTCTACTGACTCACAGTGATCATCCTGTTTGTACCACCCAAGTGCTGGGATTACAGGCGTGCGTGCCACCATGCCCAGACTCCGTTGCCGGCTCAGCGCTCTCTAGAGCTGGGCTGGCGTGGCAGGTGTAATTTTCATTGCATAGATTTTTATACTTCTTTAGTTAGATTAATAGTATCTGCATTCTAAAACTTCAGATCCATTAAACAGGAACTCAGAAAAGAAGACTAACTAGACAGGAAAGGCCAGCCTCACCACCACGTGCCTTGCTAGCCTGGACCCTGAGTGCCCTGAGCAAGGGTGTGGTGGTGCTCCCCGGTAATCCCAGTGCTGAGACAAGAGGAGCGCCATGAGTCTGAGCTGCCTAGTGAGCCACTGTACCAAATATATTAAAAAAAAAAAAAAAAAAAAGAAAGAACGTGGAATAGCTTCCAGCATGCAGACAGAGGAGGGTGGATCACACAGGGTTGGAATCTGGCTGGCCTGGGGAGACGGGGTGGTGGCCTTTGTAGTCATGGAGTTCTCCTGGAGCAAACCCAGGGATAGGAGGAAGAGAAATTTATAAGGGGATCGAAGAGTACATTTTAAATTATTAAAATCCTTTCCTTATCTATTTCAAAGTGGATTTGTCCCAAACACCATGTTCTGTTCCCCTTAGAATCAATATGCTGCTTCTTGCCATTAGTTATTGCAACCATTGGTGAAAAAGCGTTATTCTCCATCATGTGTGCATTTGGTCATCACAGCACAGTGACAGCAGGGTGCCTTGAGGAACTGGTGAGACCTACATCTGTAGCAACAAAACGCACACCCACAGGCACACACACACTATTTGAGCTCTGAATGCTTTGTCTTAGAGCAGGACTTGCTGCATTCAAGAGATGCTTTATATTTTTTTCCCCATTTTTCATAATAAGATTGGATTGATCATATCCTCCTCCCCAAACTGATTTGTGGGGACTAACTTGTCTGGGCAGAACATTCATGACAGGGTTAGTACCCTAAGACAGAGGCCCAGAATAGTCTCTTTCCTTTTCACAGGATCTATTGTGCCTGTCAGATTTTATTTATTCTTTCCTACACTATCAAGACAATGCAGTGTTTGCACATGCAGGTCTGATTTATTTCACTTATGAGTATGGTCTTCAGTTGGATCCATTTACCAATAAAAACCTCAATTACCACATCTTTTTTATCCATTCCTCAGTTGATGGGCATTTGGGTTATTTCCAAGATTTAACTATGACATTGTGCTACTCTAAGGATACGTGCACATGTATTGCTGTGGTAAGATGTTTTCAGTTCATTTGGAAAGATAATTCTGTGGGTGGGGGGAGAATAGCTGGGTTGAGTGGGACTTTCAGTCCTAGCTTTTTGAGAAATATGAACACTGATTTCTATAGTGTTTGTAGTAGTCTGCACTCCTACCAATCAGGGAGAAGGGCTTCTTTTCTGCACAGTTCTAGCATTTGTTATTGACTGACTTTCTGATGACGTTCAGGGGTGAGATGGAATCACAGTGTTGTTTTACGTTTCATTTCTTTCTTTCTTTCTTTCTTTCTTTCTTTTTTTTTTTTTTTTTTTTTTTTTTTTTTTTTTTTTTTTTTTTTTTTTTTTTTTTTTTCCGGGAGAGGGGTTCAAATTCACGACCTTCCACCGCCAAGCAGGCTAAGTTCCATTTCTTGAATGATCAATAATGTTGAACGTTTTTCCATGTATTTATTTGCAATTTGTATTTCTTCCTCTGAGAAGTACATATTCATCTCAGATGCCCATTTTTTGGACTGCATCTTTGAATTTTTGGGGAAAGAAACTATTCAAAGGGAATGAACAACTGCAATGAAGGAAAGGAAGAAATAAAGATGAAAAGGAAGGAAAGGAGAAAATAAATTAATAAAAAATGAAAGAAGAAAGAGAGTGAAAGAAAGGGGAAAAAGAAAAGAGAAATAGAGAAAGAAAAGAAAAATTTGTATGCTCAGGATAGCTTGGATAATAGCATGCTGATTTCTGCTGGTCTATTGAAAGGAACAATTAATGCTTAAGTTTTTCTCTCTCCTTTTTACTTTTTGGACCAATTTTGCCTGCTTATATCTGGTAATTTGAATAAAAAATTTGAAGAAAACAATGGGACAATATGCAATATAACAACCGTGGTTGAATTCCTATTATTTTGTTTAGTAAAATTCTGTATTGTTTCTAATGCTCTTGCTTCTTTACTATTTTTATTCTATTTAAAAATTGTAAAAAAAACAAAGAAGCGGAGAGTGTGTTGGCCTTTCCAATGATATCAGGATACTTATGACAACTGGATCTTCCTCAGATGCTACCTAACCTTATGTCTTGATCAAGGGCTTCTCTTAGATATGAACAATAAATTTCTTCTATGTATAAATTAACCATTCTAAAATATAGCAGCAGGAACAGAAAAAAAAATATCAGAATTCTTTCCGTGTATCTTCCTTCAGCTTTAGGGATGGGTTTTTATGTCAGATACACTCAGTGGTAGATTTCCATTCTTCAGAGATCTGATGAAGACCATATAGGAAAAGGTAAAAATTGTATCAAAAGAGATCAAGGTTTTCTAGCCAAGATCAGAAACCATTTTGAGACTTCTTTCCTTTTTCTCTTTTAGTTTCTTAGAACTTTTGTTTTTTTCTTCCCCATTTTCTGTATGCATATATCTGAGGACCAACACTATGCAGCACAACAAACACTATCAAATCCATGCTACTAGCCGGGCGTGGTGGCGCAAGCTGTAATCCCAGCACTTGGGAGGCTGAGGCGGGAGGATCAGTGTGAGTTCGAGACCAGCCTGGGCCACAAAAGTGAGTTCAAGGCCAGCCTGAACTGCATAATGAGATCCTGTTGAAAAAGAAAAAAAAAAAAAAAAAATCCATGCTATTGTTTAGTGAAATTCTGTATCATTTTTAGTTTTTTCTTTTTCATTACTATTTTGTATTCTGTTTTAAAAATTTAAGCTTATTTAATAAAAAAAGTCAGCCAGGGTACTAACAATCCATTAAAATGGCTTTCAGACTAAATAAACTAAATAATTCCCTTCATGAGTTTACTACAATTTACTTTCTTTTTTACTTTAAAGACAATAATATCAATCCATAAAATGATACAATATTTCAAAACAAGATGACAGGAAGTTAATAATGGTTAATATATTACATACTGTTATCTTCAAAGTCATTGTTCAGATTATCAGACACAAGTATGTAAGATTGATCAAAGAACATAAACACTATTTCTTTCAATGAACTCGAAGAAATTAGTAGTACAATTATCTTAGTATCATATATATATACATATATATATATATGTATATATATATATATATGTGAATGATAGATTCTTTGATTTCTTCTATTGGTAAATTAAGAATTTCGCTTTGAAATACTGCAAATCTGGGATCTTAGTTGCACTATCTGCTCTGCAGGGTAATCTGACATAGCTTCTCACTAAGAAAAACAACCACCTTATGTCACTATTAAAAGTAGTGTTTTAGTTGTCATAGTTTTAATCTTGAGTGCTCCTCCCCCCACCAGCCCAGACACTGTTGTTTTGTGGTGCTGTGGAGAAATAGCAGAAACTTTAGGAACTGGAGTCCAGTAGAGTAAGGGTTACTGGGAACAGCTCTTTTCCTAACCACCAAGCAATGAGCACTGCTCCACACCATGTATTCCTGGGTACTGTGCTAGCATAGGCAAAGTAACTGACCCAAGTGACTGTGCATCAAAGCCCTGAGACCATGAGCCATAGCAAACCTTTTCTCTTTTTAAGTTTATTTACTTTAAGTATTTGTTACAGTATCAGAAAGTTAACTGATACAACTATGTAAGCACTTTATGATATAGCCAAACTGACTTTGGACCTACTTTGCTGATTACAAATTAGATTATTCAATCATCTCTTTAAATTTATATTTATTTTAGTCTCAGCTCAAAAAAAGCTAGCAAATTGTTGGTACCCATTCAACTTTAAGTTATGGACAATTGCATTTTTTTTTTTACCTGTGTAAACTACTACATATCCTAATAATATTTATATTATGTTTATATTATTGCAAATAGAATAGGAAAGTCAATTGACCATTTGTATTTGACTAAACATAAATTATCGATCAACATGGTTGAATGCGAATTATTGACCACCAGAGGGAAATGGCAGACACCAGAACGTTATATCCAGCACCAAGGAGATTTTTAGAAGAATTCAAGAGTTGAATGAGAGTTCTCTGCAGCATAAATCACCATTTCTTCTAACCCAGGCCTCCAAATGTCAGAAAATGCTATAGCACATGGGTTTTACAGTTTGAAGAATCACTGCAGTGTCCTCAAGTCCTCAGTTTTCCAGTCCATAATGTTTGAATTTTATTCTAAATTATCATTAAGAAGACTCAAGTCTGAAAAAAAGCCAGGAGGAAATGCTGCACATAACAAGAGAAAATATTTCCTTAGAATCTTCTTAATATTTCTATGTAAGGTTTTTTTTTTTTTAATGGTCAGGTCAGCCTGTCTTGGAGGTGGGGCTGGCACAGCATGTGGTGTTGGGGATTGAACTGCAGTCCCTGAAGTTGCCTAATCTTGCCTTAGCAGGTGCGTTAGACCACTGAGCCATCTTGCTGGCCCTGCACCATGTAAGTTTTTAATAGCATATTTTTGCAGTTTATTCCTTTTAATTTAAAATTTTCAATATTTTTAAAACCTAAGATTCTCTTTCATAAAGAAGAGAAAGACTTTCAAAATCCCCTTGCATTCCAGGAGCATGATGCTCCTACCTGCCTGGGCACAAACTGGAAGAGGAAATGTGCATAATTCATATTGTGCTGCATGTGGACATATTGACTCACTCAGGGTAAGGAATATCATTACACTGGCATTGTTTGTGTAGGAACAATTTTCTTTAGATAAAACACAGATTCAAAAATGAATTCAAGTATTTTAAAGCACCATCCTCCCTTAAGTACATATTTAAGGCATATAATAAAGATGATCTGAATTTACAACTGGATTGCTTAAAGATGCCCAAGGATTGAAATGCTGAATCTTAGGAAAATGATAAATTGTCAAAGCTTTCATTATTTGCCCCTCTCAAGCTTAGTTGATATTGCTAAAAACTTTATGGTAGGCTAACATTCCATTAGTAAAACAGTAAATATGAATTAGGGCAACACCATAATTGTGGGGAAGAAGAGAAGTTTGGGTACAATTAACTAAGCTTAGCTTCTGAGGTACCTTAGCATCATAGCGTCAGCTTCTCTACTTAGTGCAAAGTAGGGTAGGGCCACTTGCACGCAGCAGCTCACCAATTTGCCAACTTGTATTATCCCTTTTCTTTCTTTCTTTCTTTCTTTCTTTCTTTCTTTCTTTCTTTCTTTCTTTCTTTCTTCTTCTCTCTCTTTATTTCTTGAAAAATTTTGAAAATGTCCCATTTTCAAAACAGCTTAAACTTCTTTTTTCCTTATATGGCTTTCTCAGATTTACTTTATAGATACCTAGCCGATGTTTTAAAAATTGAATTAATTTCATTTTCAGAGTTAAAGTAAAAAGAAGAATGATAAAATAGTTTATGAAGTATCTGACACAATGCATGTGTGAGGTTTCACAGGGAAATTGTGTGTGTGTGAAAGTGCAAGGCACGCAGTCAAGCATGTGTGCACGTGTGTAGTGACCAGGGTGGATTCAACCCGGATAGACTAGAGGTACTGGTTCCTCCACATGGCATAAAAGAAAAGGTAGATTTTCATTTTTCCTCTTCAGGTGATCAATGAAATATGTTCAAAGAACTTAGTGTTAAAATATAGAAGTAATGCTAGTACCTCACAATTACCAAAACAATATGCTAGAAACAAACTCAGAAAAACATTGTAGTGATTATTTGGATGAGCACTGATCCAGAATCTGCCTTTGACTGGGGAGATAGCTCTGTGGAATAAATGCTTACCTGGTAAGCACAAGGTCTTTCTTCAGTTTGATCCCTAGTATTGGAAAAAAAATCTGCCTTTTACCATCTACTTCCTGAGGAGGTTATTAAGTGTCATTTATTTTTCTTAATGCCAATTTCTGTAGTTGTGCAAGTCATGGCAATAGTTCTTACTTTTTGGAGTAGTTATGAGGTTAAATGAAATAATTCATAGGCGGCTTTTCCCCTACTTCTAGCATATTGTAAGGCTTCAAAATAATAACACTTTTTATGTCAGTTATGTAAAGTTTCTTTGGTCCTCATTTTATTTGTATAGGAATGCCTATGTCTTGCATAATGAAGAAGCTTTCAATACTTTCAGAAACTTGAACTGAAGATGATCAGTATACTAGAACGTTTTTGCTGCCTTCAAGAAGTCAACCAATTTGTCATGGCTAAATCTTGGAAACTGAGGAATGGATAAAAAAGATGTGATATTTTTACACAGAGGAGTAGTATTCAGTTATAAATAAAGATAAATACAAGGCTTTTATACATAAATAGATATATCTATAGATCATTATAAGTGAAATAAATCAGAGCCACATGTACAAACATCTTATTGTCTCATTAGTGTAAGAACCTGAAAGAGCAAGTAAAATCTGAAAGGTACAATAGATATTGTGAAGGGGGAAGAATCTGTTCAAAGGGAAGTAAAAGCTGTGAAGAAGGAATGGACAGGAGAGGGAGGGAGGGTGAGTGAAGAGACATACTTAACTATATATGGCCTGGATAATTGCACTGCTGATTTCTGCTGGTCTACAGAGAGTTAATTTTTTTCTTGTTCATTTTAATTTCTTATATCTTTTTCTTTTTAACCTTTTTCATATTTATATCTGGTAATTTAAGCAACTAATTTGAAGACAACATTATGTAATACAGCAACTATTATCAAATTTCTCTTGTTCCATTTAGTAAAGTTCTATATCATATGTAATCTTTTTCATTATTTTTTCTATTCTCTTTAGATAACAATAAAAAAGAAAAATAGTTTGGAAATAAGAAAATATATAGTATCAATATGTTATCTTCATGTCAATGTAGTTTTAAATATCATTTGAAGTATTTTGTGTGCATGTGTGATTTATGTGTATTTGTGCATTGCATATGGGGAAAATCACCAACAAAGCTAAAATTTCTGAAGACTCATTTTAAACTCTCTGGATGGTTTAAAATGTCATGCAAGAATGCATATAATAGAATTTCCTGCTGAGGTTTTATACCAGCCTCAGAGAAAAACGATATGGTTGGTAGAGTACTGATCTAGTGAACCAGAGGAAATCAGACTCAGTAGACTCTTATTTGTTGTTTTTGTGTGTTGAAAAAGACAATAGCTTCTAGGTGGAATGTGGTACATCGCTTATTAGGGTGTACCTGCAACAGCAAGCAGAAACACTGAATTGACACCCACGCTCCGGGAAAAACTTATTTAATGTTGGATGCTGACTAGGAATTATTCCTCAAAATGTGAGGCCTTGAAGGCCCAGGGAGAGAGATTTTTCTTTTTTTAATAGAGTTGCATAGGTTAGGGTACAGAGGTAGAGGACTGGGTATCTTTGATTTGTTCTTATAATATGCATCATAATGAGCAGCTATGCACCTCAATGACAAGCTGTTTTTAAGAGACAGAAGCAACCAGAACTGTAACAGAAACTATCAACTGGGTAAGTGAAGTATACTGGCTGGTGTGTTAGGGAGGGGTGTGGGCATTGTCTGCTACATACCAACCATGTTTTTCTTAAAATTATATTGACATATTGTCATTGTTAAATAATGCTAGTATTTAGGAATATATATTAGGGGGAAATATAGTTGAATGATGCTAAAGTAATTGAGAATATAGGCAAAGAAGCAATTTTTACTTTTCTTCAGATATGAGAAACAGTACTACATTTAAAATTGAAAAATAATTTTGGGAATCCACCAGGGAGCTGAGATAGAAACTCACAAAAATAATTCTCTTCTTCATTCTTGTTCTTCTTCATCATCAGCATCATCTTCATCTTCATCTTCCTCCTCCTCTTCCTCCCTCTTCCTATTTTCCATTCTCTTTAGATAATAGTAACAATAAAAAAAGAAAAAATAGCTGGGAAGTAAGAAAATATATGGTATTGATACACTACCTGTTGTCAATATAGTTTTAAAATAACATTTTAAATATTTTGTGGTGGAGGCATTGTGTGTGTATGCATATATCATGTATGAGGAAGGTCACAAAAAGTCACAATATAAACTATAAATACTACATGAGCCCCCTTGTTCAGGAAGCATTAAATTATGAAAGTGCTTAAAATCTCCGAAATGAAAAATGCAAAGACGATTTCTCAACGATCGTCCCTCTGAAGTCTCTGGTTTCCAACATGTGCCAGAAGATACATTTTCATTGTAGTCTATAACATAAATCATCTGAACAACTTGGGCAATACAATGCTGAAGTGTAGACTGACGCAGTTCAGTGAAGCTTCCTTCAACAAAAGCTTAAATATTCACAGTTGTAAATGCACTATGTTAAGCATTGGAAATGTTGGCTAACTCTGACAAATGCAGAGTACATGATAGAGGTGAAAATAATTTCACTTCTGTCTGCCTCAGCTTTCTTATCTGTACATTGGAGGAAATAATTCATGAGTTACTGTGACATAATGATTGTAAAAGAGCGCCTGACTGTGCACAGAACCACAAAAATATAAGATATAAGATATTGTTATTATTCTGTGAGCTCAATTTTGATGCCACAGTAATTAATTGTGAAGAGCTAAAATGAGTGGTATAGGATTTGTGGCTAATTTGTGGGCTTAAATATATCTGTGTATATAACTTAGTTTTATGGACATGTCCTGAGACATGATATTTCTCTATGGACTAATAAAACATATACCTTTAACTAGCAGCAAATTCACTTGCTCTTTGTTGCCTGCTAAGCCATTCTACATAAAGATTTGTACTGCTCTTTGCAAAAGTGTTAGCTCCAAGAGTCTTAAACTAATTGCCACTGAAAATAATGGTTGCGCAATGACAGTAAATTTATTCAAAATGAATGGTTTTAGTGACAGACCAATAATTAATTCTAGGCTATTCGATTTGTGTGTTTTTCTTCAAAGTCCTGATTATAAAGTCTTCACAACTAAAGTTCTATACTCCCTAAAATTAAAAAAATAATGTTTACCTTTGCATCAAACACAATACAAATTACTTATCCAGTTTAATTTCCTGAGATTTGTGCCTGGTGAGCCCAAGAGTAAGTTGATACATCTGAAACTGTTTTAGCAGTGTCCAACAGCTTGCTCTTCTTTTACTGTCTTTCAATATGTATGTGCCTACTATATATCTAATGCTATTGCATGTCATCTCATGCAATTTTTATGATAATTCTATGTTAGAAACCAACAAATTAAAGCCACAGAATTTAAAAGTTCTATCTTAGATAATCTGGCTATAGGTAATCATTTCTTTATTAACTCCAAGAGCAACATTCCTTCAAAAAGAATGTAATCTCTTATCTAAATTTTCATTCTGGGAAAATAGCATACATGTATTTTTCAGTATTCTGTCTTAGTCTATTTTCTGTTGCTGATAACTGACTATATTAGACTGGATAAGTTTTATAGAAAAGCTGTTTGGCTCACAGCTCTAGAAGTTCAAATTGGGGGACCACATCTGATGAGGGCTTCCTAACCAGCAGAGTCTGGAGGCAGTACATGGCATCACATGACAAGAAACAGGAAGTGCACAGGTGTGTGTGTGTGTGTGTGTGTGTGTATGTGTGTCTGTGCATGCACATGTGTGCACATGTGCCTGGTGGTCTCTCTCTCTCTCTATAACACCCTCAGGATTCAATCTGGGGAGCCACACCCTAATAACTCTATTCAATTCTAAAATGTCAGATAGGAACAACAACTAAATCAAATAGCCAGATTTCATTTCCATCTTCTAAGTACCTCACAATAGATATTTAATTTCTTGGTGGAGCCAGTCTTGTCCAAATTATAGCACGTTACTTCTGCCCCCAAAATTCACATACTTCTTGCAATGCAAATGTACTCATTCCATCCCCCATTGTCCCAAATTTTATCATGGGCAAACAATGCAAAATTCCAAAGACTTATATGAAATACAAGGCAAATTCTTTTTGGTTGTGAACCTGTGAAGTTAAAGTATATCATTCACTGCCTTATATGTGTAATGGTGGGGTTGGCAGACCTTGGCAGTCTAGGTGCCTGCTTGGCAAATGCGAGGACTTGGGTTCAATCCCCAGTACTGCATATCGCACCTGCCCGATGAGCCAGCGATCAGGCCAGCCATGGTAGCATGCACCTCTAAGTCCCAGCACTGGGGAGGTTGAGATAGGAGGATCACTGCGAGTCTGAGCTGCATAGTGCGACTCTGTACCAAATGAATGAATGAATAAATAGAGAAATTAGTCAGGCATAAAGGTACAATTAGCTGAAAGCTAGACAAAGCTGCTAGGCTTTCCTAGCAGCTATGGCACATTGCTGGTCACTTTTGTCTTTTTTTTTTTTTTTGGCTGACCCTTAGAGCTCTGTTAGATATCTATCCACAAGGCTTGCATATCTTGCACCTGCAAAGTAGCTCCACATGGCACCAAGGTGTGTCACGAAGACCACCAAGCCTGTACTTGGCGTGGGTCCTGGCTGCAGCTCCTCAGAGCAGTTTGTCCCAAAGCTGGAATTCATAGACTGCCCTACTGGTGGGAACACAGGTGGTTGAAAACAACATCTTGGGCTTGACAGGGCACTTAGGTTTTTGTAATAACTCTTTTCCAGAGGCCACTGGATGCCCATGAACACTAAATACCAAGGCCACCACTCCCTTGCGAATCCAAGGCACAATCTCCCAAAAGCATGTACTAACAGAACAACATTTCAATTACAATAGATTAAACCATAGTCGTGACATAGCATATGGCATGTGTGTACTTTTCTCCTCCTCCTCCTCCTCCTCCTCCTCCTCCTCCTCCTCCTCGTCCTCTTCTTCTTCTTCTTCTTCTTCTTCTTCTTCTTCTTCTTCTTCTTCTTCTTCTTCTTCTTCTTCTTCTTCTTCTTCTTCTTCTTCTTCTTCTTCTTCTTCCCCATCTCTGTCTCTTTCTCTCTTAATGCCATTAAGATTCATTTATAAGGTTATATTCTAATGGTCTATCAACAATATCAACATCTAACTCTAAACACCTCCCGAATACCTTTCCTTTAAATATCAAAGTCAGGTTAAATTTGTACCCACTTGGGGCCTGGCAGGATGGCTCAGTGGTCTAAAGCTCCTGCTTAGGAAAGCTTGGGTGGTGCAGGGACCGCGGTTCGATCCCCGGCACCAAATGCTGCACCAGCCCTGTCCTCAGGGCAGGCTGAGCCGACCATAAAAATAAATAAACAAACAAAAGTTCTGCAACAAGAAATAAAATAAAATAAAAATTAAATTTGTACCCACTTATAAACTTCTTCTTCTTCTTCTTTTTTTTTTTTTTCTTGCTTCAGAACCTTTGTTTGTTTATTCACTCATTTTTATGGCCGGCTCAGCCTGCCCCGAGGGCAGGACTGGCACAGCATGTGGTGCCGGGGATCGAACCGCAGTCTCTGAAGCCGCCCAAGCTTCCCTAAACAGGAGCTTTAGACCACTTAGTCATACCGCCGGCCCCAACTTATAAACTTCTTTTGGGTGTTAAATTATAGTTGATGAATCTCTGGGGGGCACACTCCTATCACATCAGCTTCTGTTGAAAACTTTCCTTTCTCAGGAAAAAATTTGTTGAGATGATTCACAATAAAGTTGTATGACAAAGTGACCTGTAAGCTTAAAGTCATATAAAAATGAGATGTATATATTACTAGCAGTGAAAAACTATCTCTAACATTATGTCAAATGAATGAACCTCCTGCTGAAATTTCATTCATCAGGGTACAAATGAATTAAAGGCACTCACTAATATTCTGCAACCATATTAAATAAGTGATATTCCTCAGGTAAATGAGTGGCGTCCCAATTTATAGCAGTTATTCAAAGTCAAATACTTTACCCCTTTTATATAAAGCTTACATCTAGATCTGGAATTGTTACTAATGATCTCTGTTGATCTAAATCTGCCTACAATGAGTTTCTGCTCAAGTTCGCACTGACAGTTGGTGTCAACTATTTCTGCTGGTCCTCCTGGAATAATCACAGCTAAGAAGATAACACATCACAACTATTTTTAAACAGACATGGGTACAATTTAAGCCTGATAACTATCTTTAAAGACCAGAAACAGAATGAAAGTACTACTACTGAATGTGCCTTAAGTCAGAAGCTCATAAATACCATCTCAGTGGAAGTGAACAGAACTATCTATGTGTTGAAATCATTAGGATGAAAATGGGTGAGAGAGCAGGTCCAGGGAGAGTATTCTTTTTTTTTTTTTAATTTTTAATGTGTTTAGTACAGGGTCTACAAGGTCTCACTATATAGATCAGACTCATAGTCATCCTGCTGTTTTCAGCCTCCTAAGTGCTGGACTACAAGCATGCACCACCATGCCCAGTCTCAGTCATCGTCTCTGCTTGCTCCCAGGGAGGAGGCTGGCATGGCATGTGGTACATGGGATCAGACCCCAATGTATGTACTCTGCCTAAGCAGGCTCTTTAGTCTGTGGAGCTATGTGCCCAGCCCTCAGGGACAGCATTTGAAATGGGCAGGTTGGCCAAGTAGCCCATGGTGAGAAATAAAGCTGAGTTTAATAGCATATTCTTGTCTGATGGGGTGGAAAGAAGCACACACAAGTACTTCTTGATAGCTGGGTCAACCTTCAATTTATGAATATACCTATAATGGATTTAAACATAGGTGCTTTGGTCCCTAATAAAAGAATAAGGCAAGTGGAGACAAGCGAAGGCATGCGTGGAAAGATGACAAAGGGAAGGTTAAGCAAAGCAAGACTAGGAAAGGCATATGGAGAAAATACCACCAAAATTTCAAAGCGTACAGTGAGTAGGAAAACTATCATGAGAGACAGCTAGAAAACAGATGTGAATCTGTTGATGAAATTATGATTGAGTCATGGGAGAGTCAAGTATATTTTTGAAAAAAAAAGTCTTTAGAAGCCTGAGTGAGAAAAAAGAATGAATTATTATAGTTCTAATAAGATGGTTATGGATCAAAACATGTGGCTGCAAGCACTGAGGAGAAGTTACTTTATTTTATTTTATTTTTTTTATTAGGGAAGGGTCTACAGGGTGTTCAGGGTCTCACTGCTAGACTGGAGTCATAGTGATCCACCTGTTTACAGCCTCCCAAGAGTTAGGATTACAGAAGTGCACCACCATGCCCAGTCTCAATTGCTGTCTCAATGTGCCCCAGAGGTGGAGTTGGCACAGCAAGCCCCGGGGATCAATCCCCTGGCCCCTGTGCCTGCTTGCAGGAACTTTAATTTGTGGAGCCCAAAGAGAAATATTTAAAATAAAAATATGATCATGAAATTGAGAACAACAAGAACAAAAGAAATGGATGAACTTTAGTTTAGAAGAGCTGGAGAGACTAAAAATACTGAAGAATTGACCTATGTCATGTAAAATAAAGATGGAGGAAGAAAAATTGAATCCTGAAATTATGCCAAACCCAGATAATGGATAACTTAAAAATCTTACTTTGCTTCTCAAATTATTGAAAGAAGAGAAAATATAAAAAATTTAAGAGATAATGGAGAAATTTTAGAGAGAAGAGCTAAATCTTCATTTAGAAAATACACATGGAGAGCTATGCAAGACAGAAGCAAGTGCTTAATGCTCAGACCAACAGAGAAATTGTGGAACAATTTTAATAATTAAAATGAGAGCAGACATCAAGAGACATCAGGGAGCAGAAGATGGTGCAATCACTGATACAAAGTGCTGGCGAGAATTACATACACCTCTAAAAAATCACTAAGTATTAAAGACATCAAACAAACACATTTTCAATACATGAATGAGCAGTGGAATTTGTTACTAATGGAAATTGTGTCAAAAAGGAAAGAATACCCATATAGCAGGTACCAAATTGGTGGAAGGAATTATGAAGCAAAAAATGATCAACATATACATCATTTTTGTGGAATTTTTGATATCACTTTCTTTTTTAAAAAAACTGAAATAAAAACTCTAGATAGAAAGAATTAACATGGAGTCTAGTATATGAACAAGAAAGGAACTTATAGTTTTACATTTGTTAGAAGAATTTGGGGCTCAGGGTACAGGTCTCACGTTCATGAGTCATTTGCAGAGCTGGCCTTACTTGCTGCCTTCTGACACAACCCACTTTTAGTTCTCCTTTGAATTATCTAAAAAAATGTAAAGAACTAACACTGATCTCCCAAAGAAAACATAAAAAAACCTTGCATAAAAATTATCTAAAGCAAAGTATTAACACTGATAAAAACAAAGAAAAGTAAAGCCAGAAAAATCAAGTCTCTCTCCAGGTAATTATGAATTTAAACCTTAAAATAACAATTAAAATAACAGAAACACAAGGGATGAAGTCACAGAAGTGAAAGACGCAAAAGCAATGACAAAAATCCCAACTTTAACCATTGTAGCAAATGCAAAGAAAATATATGAAAGATATAGGACATCGAAGAAGAAAGGAAATATGTTAAATCAGTCATAACTACAAATCCACTAATCTATTAAAATATGAAATGATTTAGAACATGTTTTGAAATATTCATTTTAAATATCTTAAGATATGGTTAAGGCCAAACCATAAAGAAATGTGGAATGCAAATGTATAATAAAAATAAGGAAGAAAAATATTATAATTATATATTGATTACAAAACTCAAAGATTATTTAATAAAGTAGTGAGAAGGAATTACTAAGTAAGATTAAAGTGAAATCCTAAACAAGGATGGAACATTCTATATTAATAAACCTATTAACTAACATACGTAAACATTATAAACTGTGATACTCTAACAATAGTAATGTTAACATTGTTAGAACTATAAGTAGTAAATCTACAAAGTATAAAACTTTATTATTATTATTATTATTATTACTATTGTTATTATTATTTTCTTTTTTTGTGTGTGTGATACCAGGGAGTGAATTCAGGACCTTGCGCTTGCCAGGCAAGTGCTTATTCTACTGAGCTATCTCCCAAGCCCAAAACTTTAAAATATTTTATAAGAAGCTTATTGCCAAAAGTAATGTTCCAATCATCAAAAATATGAAAAACATACTAAAAAGAATTAACTGTTGTGCTTTATCTACCAAGCCAAGTATTTAAGAAAAAGTTACATTATTCCCAAACTATAAAAAATCAGTAGCACATGGAAATATTAGTGCTAAAGAGGAATATTTTTTATTATTTGAATGTAGTATAATAATAAGAAATCAATAATAAATTTATTTAAAATACATACCAGTGTTTATACAGACAAAACACACATGGTGTCAATAACCCTTAGATTATGAAACATATCTCAATGGAAATTCTGAAGTATCTAAAATGAATGTCAGTAAAACAGCTATTTATCAAGATATGTAATATCAAAGTATGTGGGATATACTTACAGTGGTGATTAGGATATTTATCAGATTCTATATGTTAGAAAAAGGAAATATGTGACATAAGCAAATTGCATGGTAATCTTAGGTAGCAGTGATGGTGAAAATAAGGTATAATAGATATGTAATTAAAATAAATCCAATAAATAAAATGCATATGCAAAATGTGATATGTATTTAAGAAAGAACAAAGAAGTTGCAAATAGTAAAACAGACACTGGGGGCTGGCAAGAGAGCTCAGTGGTCTAAAGCGCTTGCTTAGGCAAGTTGGAACTGCAGTTTGATCCCTGGCACCACTTGCTGCCCCCACACCTGTGCCCAGGGCAGGCTGAGCTGGCCACAATAAATAAAAAATGAATAAGTAAATAAATACAAATATAAATTAATAAATAATGCAGTAAACACAAAGATTAAAATAAAATCCAAAGTTGATTTTCTTGAAAGGAATGTAGAAAATTTTCAAGCAAGCTATTTTAAAAGAAGATAAAGAAGTTCAAAAATTCACTATTAGAAAATGAAAATGAAGCTACTTTGCAAAAGCAAATAAAAAGAATTGAAAAAGAATTTAAAAAATCAATCACTGATATTCATTCCTTGTTTAATTCTCACAGAAAAAGAAAAAGAGCCAGGATCAGAAGGTTGGGTATGTTTTTCGAAATAGTAAACACATAATGTTTACCTAATGGCAGTTGT
>PVJA010009040.1:0-14157 GCA_004027025.1 Myocastor coypus
AAAAAAAAAAAAAAAAAAAAAAAAAAAAAAAAAAAAAAAAAAAAAAAAAAAAAAAAAAAAGTAAATCACAAGCAGCTGAAACTTTGATAAGTCAGTTAGAGTCTAACACTTTTGTTCAAATTGTGTAGCATAATTTTTTTTTTTCTTTTTTGTGGTGCTGGGGATCAAAGCAAAAGATGTGTGGAGGTTTACAGCACACACCACCACTGGGCTATGCTTTACTCCATCCCATAGCTCACGCCTTCAATTGTGGATTTCTCCCATCCTAGGGCTATGCGTACAATCCTCATAGTTGCTGGGCAGTGGTGGCAAAGCGTATTCCCAGTCAACTACACAATCACAAGAGCAAACAGCTAATGTTTTATTGTGCATTGTGTCACTAAATTAGCATTTTGTAGATTCGGTATGCTGAGTTCATTTTCAACTCAGGAAATTTTCGACTTAAAGGATGAGTCGATTGAGACAGAATTCCAGTTTAACCAGAGGAGCACCTACATTTTAAAATGTTACAGTAAAGTACCCAGGAGAATCTGAACTTACAGTAAGTAACTGAAAAGGTAAACAGTAAGATCTTAGGTACACACCTGTCCTGATCACACAGGCACAATCTATGTTAAGATTTTTCATTGCTTTACCCAGATCCTAGAAACCAATTTCCTTAATAAATGGAATGTCCCACAAACATTCAGATATGATGCCCGTAGTTTACAATAGTCCAAGTTCACTTTTTAGATCCTTGTGCTATAAAAGTAAACTCCAAACAGCTTAAAATAATGTTTCACTTATTACAGACCTGGCTCTAAATTTTTGTTGCGTCTCTCATTTACTGTGCCCGTCTAATCTAAAAGGAAGAACAGGAAGGAACAGGGCGGGGGTTTCATTTTGCGTGCCCATGGCTCACTCTCTGAGTCCAAATGGTGTTTCTGAACAACTCCCCCCTGGGTTATAGAAACACAGGTGTCTACTTAAAATAGATGTCTGCTTTACAGATGTACCGTCCGGGGCCAGCTGCCTGCAGAAGCAACTTGGCAAAATTTACCTCCTAGGTTCCATGCGCGGCAGTTGTTTAACAATTCCCCCAACTGGTCAAGATCACATAATACATAAAATACTTCAAGAGATAAAATTCACTCACTCATGGTGTTGCTACATAACCACTCTGAGCAAGCTGGCCGCCATGCAGCTGAGATTTCTTTTTTTTTTTTTTAATTTAATATTTTTATTGTTTAAATTTAACAATGGTTATATTACATATTTTCATCATCAGAACAGTTTAGATTAATACATATAGGTATATAAGATTGATCAAACAATTAAAGCAGCTGAGGGAGTATGGACACACACAGAAGATCTCTGACGTCACCATGATACTAAGCAATGCTGTTTGGTAGCAACACAGGAAATAGGGGAAACGCTTTAGGAATGATCCAATATTTCTGGACTCACTTGTTTAACAGAGGTGGTTAAGACAACAAGTAAATCACAGCGCATGACACCTTTTGATTGGTTCTTGTCCTAAAGAATCAAAACAGATCTATGAGGACACAGATCATAGCATGATTCAACATATGTGGAAACAAGCAGCGTTATCTTCTATTTATTTGTTTAAAGAATTCGCTTAAAGTATTCCTGATTAGGAAGAGTAGCACAGATAAACACAGGAAAATATGATTGTGTATTCTATATCAGCGCATTTTAAAATGACAAGCAGAGGGCTGGCCAGATAGCTCAGTGGACTGAAGCAAGCGCTTAAGCAAGCACAGGGACTGGGGCTTGAAACCCAGCATGAGGTGCTGGCCCCGCTCCTGGGGAAAGCTGAGACGGTGACTGAGATGGCACTGAGATGGCATGGTGGCAAATGCCTGTAATCCCAGTACTTGGGACGCTGAAAACAGGAGGCTGGCTACAAGTGCAATCTGGGTAGCGAGACCCTGTAGACTCTGTACTGAATACACTAGAAAAAGACACATAGATTTTCCTGGAAATGACTGTACAAAAAAGTGTATCATTTTATTTTAAACAACAGGTTCCATATGAGACGTGTATGACTGTGTATACACATGTAGATTAGAAAAGCACTGTAACTGTGGTAGGGAAAGATGGAAGCCCAGAGAGCCTAAAGCTGGCCCACTTTACCACGGCACAGTGAACGTTAACGGAAGAGATCACGGCCTTACTCGGGGTATCAGCTGCAAGAGAGGAAAAGCTGCAGTGGGCGGAGATAAAATGGGGACATATAGTAGGGACAATCACGACGTGGTGGCCGATTAAGTGAAGGAAGTGTGGGTGACTAGAAAACTGAGTTTTCAGCATACCTGACTAAAAAGCCTACAGCCTAAGAATGATAGCAGACAGCTTAGGTGAAGTTTTTTTTTTTTTTTTTTTTTTTTTTTTTTTTTTTTAACAGAGTCGCACTTGAGACAGCTATGCAAGATCAAGCAGAACATCAGACACTGGTGAATGCAGGTTAGGAATATATATCCCTCACTTATCACAGAAGTTATGTTCCAGACACACACCCACGATAAGTGAAAATTAATCAGTGAAGTAGTAAAGCTACATTAACTTTAGTATTTATATAAATTTTAAGGCTTTTTGTGTATTTAGCACAATGTGCTCTGGGTCTCACTGCACAGATCGGACTGAGGGACCCTCCTGTTTTCAGCTTCCCAGCGCTGGGACTGCAGGCCTGTGCCACCACGCCCAGTCTCATTCACCACCTCTGCGCACCTTGAGGAGACAGCATTGTGCCTGTGTACGTTGGAACATTATTCACAATGGCCAAGGTGTGCAGACCAGCTGAGTTTCCATTACTGGTTGAAGGGACAGAGAACAGAGTACGATCCAGCCACAAGCAAGGAAATCCTGTGAGTTGTGACACTGTAGATCAGCGGTTCTCAACCTGTGGGTCGCGATCCCCAGCGGAGGTGGAATGACCAAAACACAGGGGTCACCTAAGGCCATCGGAAAATGTTATTTATTTGGAATTATAGTTTTGAAGTAGCCACGAAAATATTTTTTTGGTTTGGGGTCACCACAACATGAGGAATTGTATTGCGGGGTCACGGCTTTAGAAAGGTTGAGAACCACTGCTGTAGATGAACTTGGAATGCATTAGGTCAGACACAGTGAGACAAATAGTGCCTGAACTTGCTTACTTGGAATAAAAAGTAGTGGCTCTTATAGAAGCAGAATGTAAAATCGTGGTTGCTGGAGGTAGTGAGGGGGATAGGGAGCTACTGCCAAAACACATGAAGCTTCAGCTACTACACAAGGTGAGTCCTGAAGAGGCAACACAAGACATGGTGACGACTGTACCGTATACACGAAATTTGCCAAGGGAAAATCTGAAGTATTCTTGATGCATACGCAACATCAAGACATTAGGTGAGAAATTAACTAATTTGCTTTCCTGGTGATTTACTCACAATAAATGCTTATATCAAAGCATCCCCAGTGGACTAAGTGCCTGCTTAGGTAAGTGCAGGGACCGGGGTTTGATCCCTGGTACCACATGCTATACTGGCCCTGCCCTCAACAGGCTGAGCCAGCAACTGAGTCCAGGCATGGTGGCACACGTCTGTAATTCCAGCGCTAGGATGAGACCCTGTAGCAAACACATAAAATTAAGAAAAAAAAAAAAAAAGAATGTCATTTGATACCTTAAACCCATTTCATTTATGTGGCAATTTTATGCCAATATAGTTTTAAAAAATAAGCTGTGGAGATGGAGGCGAATTGTCGTTTGTTAGACGTTTTTCTGTGAGCTATAGTTTTACTGAGATGGTTCATAAACTGCTTATTACTTAGAGAATAATGCAGACAAATATTCAAAAATCTCAGAGATAACTAGAAAGAGGTACAAATGAAAGAAGACCTCTAGTTTTATTTTAACACTGTCAGATTTTACGAGAGTAAGTTGCATAAATAAGAAATTCCTCTCACACACACAAAACCTAAAAGACCAAAAGCCTCTCTTTCTGAGATTTTTGCTTCCTAGACTCTCTTCTCAAATGGTATACACAGGTTAATTTTCAACGTTTTCACCTCAATTTATTATCTCTTGGATTTCAAGGTATTCACTGCCTTTTAGTTATAATCTCTCTGTGTGTTTATATACTTTCTAACAAATATGAAATCCAAAGAAGACCCATAGAGGGAATCTTTATCAATGATACTCTGCCATAAAACTTTTCTTGTTTACTGGGCACAAATAAAATCCAACATAAAATGCACAGTTCAAGTGGTTTTACTTAATAAAAATATTTGAGTTAAATTACCTTCTGCACCATGTGTAATTAATATGGCTCTGCATAGACATAGCTGTATTGTAGGTGCTTGGACACAGAGCCTTGGACACAGAGACGCCACTGTGAGAACCCCTGCACTCCATTCATTCCCACTTCCCTGTTGTGTGGGAAGATCGTAAATGGCCTTGAGAGGGGGCAGACAGGGCCTGCTCAGCACTCGGAGGAGAGCGGGTGATTGAGGAAGATGTTTATGTTCTGGCTGGTTAGGCACAGCCAAAAAGAAGTTTGATTTAATTCTAACCATGAAGTATAAAAAGGAAAGCCATATTAATATGCTGTTGTAAAAGGGTCAAGTCAGCAGCCCCCAGTAATGCCAGAGGAGCTGATAACCCACTACTGTTATGGGCTATTGGACTAAATACACAGCTACTTTCTCTTTGTGCAGTGAAAAGAAAGATCTGGACTAATGAGGTTTAGACAAGAAATCATGCCTGCATATTGAACCCTCAACAACTACGATGAAGACAACATTATGCAGTGTATTAACTATTGTAAAAAATAATAAATTAGGAAAAAAAGAAAATTACTCAAAGACAAGCTTAAAGTATTCCTACTTGAAAAGAACATCTCAATTCTACTTTTTTCCTTTCTCACCACTATCTTTTATTTTGGTGGCATTGGACCCATTTCATTATAAGTCATTACAGAGTTGATTACTATACATGCAGACTAACAGCAGACTAACAGGAGATAATTATACTAAATGAAGATTGGTTGGGTTCATTCTTAAGTATTTCATTTTTCTTGCTGCTCTTGTTCTCCTACTTACTTGCTTGGTGAGCATACAAGAACATTACTGAATTTTGAGTATTCACCTTGCACTCTGCTGCACCACTGAATTCGGTTATTAATTCCAGATGTCCTTTGTTGGAGTTTTTGAGGTCTTCTCTATAGAGAATCAGGTCATCTGCAGGTAGCCATAATTGAACTTCTTCCCGTCCTACCCAGATCCTTTTATTTTTTTCTCTTGTCTAATTTTTCTGGCTACTGTTTCAAAAGAGTACTGAACAGAAGTGGTGATAGTGGATAACTCTGTCTTGGAAGGGGTCCACAGGGTGTTTGGGGTCTCATTACTAGATTGGACTCACAGTGATCCACCTGCCTACAGCCCCCTCAAGACCTGGAATTACAGACCCATGCCACCATACCCAGGCTCAGTTGCTGCCTCAGTACACCCATTGGGGCGGGGTCAGCACTGGCAGGCCTGGGGATCGAACCTCAGTCCTTGCGCCTGCTTGCAGGTGCTTTAATCTGCTGAGCTATTTGGCAAGCCCTATTATCTTTTTCAAGATTTGAAAAAAATTTTTTTTCATTGTAAGTGGGTGATGGGTATTGTCAAATGCTGTTTCTGTGCCTACAGAGATAACTACATGACTTTTGTCTATGCCTCTGCTTATGTGGTGCGTTACATTTACTGATTTGCAATGTTGAACCACCCCTGGGTTCCTAGAATGAATCCTACTTGGTCATGATGAATGATCTACAAGCTTAAACCTGGCTATATGGCAGCACTCCGCCTAGTCTTGCACGATTCCCACTCTATGTGGCCAATGAAAACTCGGAATACGGGAATGGCAAAAAATCAGGTCCACCTGGGTTAGATCTTGGTTCTGTCACTTAGTATGCATATAATTAATGCAAACTATCAAAGGTTCAGTTTCTTTATGTAAAGTGGAAATCATAAAATAGTTTGAATCCTAATGTGTGAGAACTTCTGAAAGTCATGTTTGATACAAAACAAAGATCATACATTTATTAGCCATATTATTATAGCATAATCAAATCTTCTACTCCCTTCATGCCACTGAGCAACTACTGGCCAAAATGTTTCAAAATTAATGCATATTAGCCGGGCGTGGTGGCTCACGCCTGTAATCCCAGCACTCGGGAGGCTGAGGCAGGAGGATTGGTGCGAGTTCGAGACCAGCCTGGGCTACAAAAGTGAGCTCAGGACCAGCCTCAACTGCATAGCGAGACCCTGTCTCAAAAAGACAAAAAAAAAAAAAAATTAATGCATATTAAGATATTTGAGATAATGAGGCACTGAAAAAAAAAAAAAAACTCTTGAAGTATTTTCTTCCAGCTTAAGAAACACATTTCTATGCAAACTCACGCTTTGTGTGAGGCTGGCTGCATTCCTCCTACGGCCTCGCAGGTTCCACCCCAGGGGCACCTGCTTCCCTTCCCGTAGGCCCACCTACTGGAGCTTAAACTTGCACTGAATGCTACAAGAAGCTTGCTGCAGGCCAATCATTGGTTGGAAACATTGATGCATTAGAGAAGAACAGACAAAAGAAAATAGTGAAGTAGCCAAAAATCGCAATTTTGTCCAAATGCCAAGACATTACTTTTTGACGCTGATGTAATGATTGAGAAGCCAGCATAGAAACTTACAATGTGACATGATATCGTTTGCACTGGAATGCTAAGCAGTGAAAAAAGATGTCACGAAAAATTCCAAAAGAATGTCTTTGTCAAAGTAAGAATAGGGGCCGGCGAGATAGCTCAGCAGACGAAAGCACCTACTTAGGGAAGCTTAAGCAAGCACAAGGACTGTGGTTCGATCCCAGCACCACGCGTCCTGTCAGCTCCACCTCCAGGGAGGGCTGAGCAGGCCACATTCTACATGCCTATAATCCCAGCAGCGCTGGGGAGACTGAGAATAGGGGGATCGCTATGAGTCTGAGTTACCTAGTGCAACCATTTAACAACCAAATACATTAAGAAAAAAAAAAAAAAAAAGTAAGAATATAATTCCTTTTAAAAGTGATTTAAGTTAAAATGTCTAGTAAATTATGGTGTGTAGTTTGCTGTCATTCTGAATTATTTCTATTTGGACTCTCTCCCAGATATTTCCAAATGATTTTCCAAATAGTACCAGTTTGAATTTGAATAAATTAATTGAAAGTGCTTCCTATAATTGCTTATTCTTTCTGAAAGAGGATCAAATGTTTGGATCCTCAGGGCATCGTTAAATAGAATGAAAATCACCCAGTTGACTCTATCCTGGGCTGTGTACTGCCGAAGGACAAAACCCAAAAATATTAGACCTCAGCTTGTTTCTCGTTCTGCAGAAATAATTGCATGTGAGACCCTGTGACATTTTACTTGATTTAACCACTAGGCCAGCAACGATTTCACTTCTAAAAAAGGCCCAGAATATTGCTGTCTTCTCCATGGGGATAATTAAATTATCGTCATTTAATAAAATAAGATAAATAATTGGTTGTTCTAGTTATCTTACAAATAGAAATGACTATTGATTCTGCCACAGAGGAGAGTGCTAGATAGTATTAGGAAAGAAGCCTATCACAACTGTGACATATAGGTAATATAACCCTTCCCCTCTGCTCCCAAATATTAATATTTGCCTTGACTCTCAATATGATCAAGATGGAATTCACAGTTAGTGCAGTACATTGTTACAACTGTTCTATTATCAGTTATTACTTGAATCACTTACTGATCTTAATATAGGAACTGTCACAGAATACAAGTGTAGGAAATATATAATGCATATAGATATATTGTATGTATATGGTTGCTTCTCTTTATGACTTCAGAAATACACTGGGGATCTTGAAATGTGTTCCTCATGGGTAAGGGGGAACTACTATATAAATTATTAGAATTGTTTTCTTCATTTATACTTCAAATGACATGACTTTTCTGCTTAGACCACAACTTGGGATAGCTTCACGCTGTGGGTTTCGAATCTTACAGTCCTACACTGCCTGGATTTCTCCTTGCTTTGTCCTGCCTGTCACTCTGCCTTCTTCCTGGCCACATGGGCTTTCTCGATTTTTTTCCCTCAAATCAGTGAGCTGCTTTGAGTCACAGGGCTTTTGGCAGGAGTCTCTCTTCTGACAGTCACTCTTCTGACTTCTTATCCGAGCTACCGGAACTTTCCCTAAGTCTACGTTTCTAGAATGCAGGCCTTGCTTTCTGTGTTTGCCACAGTAGCCCAACATCAGCACAGAGTTCAGACGTCCAGGGTATTCTTTATCGCACCGTGAGTCCAGCACACCACAAGGCAGGCTTTCAGCTTTTAGTGATATTTGTGCACCTGTTTTTAATTCTCCTAAAGGCACTACGAGGTAAATGCTGTCAGCATGATGTTTTATGTTTAGTGAAGCCAAGACACTCCTGGCATGTGTAACTCCAAAACATTTCCACTAATTTATAATTAAGGGTTAATGAACCTAACACTCTACTGAGTATTCAACGTTCAATTCCTACTGTTTACACAACAACCAAAGGCCTGTTCTATTCAGGAAGCTTTTATTACACAACAAGGCTTTCATTCTCAGCCCTCAAATGGGCCTTGATTTCCAGCCAGATGAAGCTTCAGAAATTTTATATCACTTAAAAAAATCCTCCGCGTCCCTGTAAGTGCTTTTCTCCAATACTAGACTGATTATGCATGCACATCCTCAAGGATGACTGCTGCTCCAGGACCTGCCTTGGACGTCACGCTCACTTGCAGCGTATGTCCTAAGCCCTTTATAAATGTAGTCTTGTCATTTCCTTAAATACAGACCTATAGATGCTTCCACTGTAGGTAGCACTGTCACTTTAACTCATATTCATATTTTGATTTGCAAGTGGGCCAGTGATTTGTGAGACCAATAAGTGCATCTCATTTGTCTGCATGGAGGAACACCTGGGATTTAGTAAATTTTCAGTAAGTATTTGTTGAGGAAATAGATAAATTTAGGTAATGCTACGTATATATGTATGTCGGGATATTTGTATGTATGCACGCATATCCTGCTTTGCAGTGCAGACTACCCTTAAATGCACTAGGTAGCCCAGAGTGGCCCCAAAATTGCAGCGATCCTATTGCCTCACCTAAGATTGCAGGTGGGACTACAGCCACCATGCCCAGCTGGGAGCTCAACTTATGACCAAAATGAGATCTAGTTATGGATGTGTTATAGTGAGCTTTATAATGTAGTCAGCTTTATTGACCAAATAATTTTAATTACACCTGCAGTTTACCTTGAATATATAAACATTTGTACACTAAAAATAACGGTCATATAAGGAATTTAAAGGTAGTTTTTGACAGTTATGTTTGGAGACACAAACTTGTACCAAGCACTTGCATCTGATGGCAATATTTCTTTAGAAATGGACAGGGGCATTTTGACTTGTCTACCACACACACACATGTTGGGCAAATGCACATCCACATCCACGTCCACGTCCACGTCCACTCAGTGTGTCCCATGTCATTACTTTCTGAGTCATGGCTGTTATACATGGCAGGACACGGCATGAGAGACAGTGTGAAGGCTGTGAGTCTGACATCTTATGACTTCAGGAACAAAGGGACTTCTGCCAGCGTCACTGTCAGACCTAACTTCAGCTTCTGCCGGAGCCCTGCTTTCTGTCCCCCACTTTTTAACTAATCATTCTCTTCTTGGCATGCTTTCTGCTATGTCATTTATTTTCATCAGCATGTCTTTCAACAACGGTCATCCTTCCTGTTATGTAAGAATTACTCGCTATTGAACATCTCTCATCCCTGTCAAAATTCTACTTCTGCTCAGACGAAGATGCAAAACCCTTTTCTTCTCCTTAAAAACTCACGACTCGTGCATCACGGTGGCCTTACCCACAGTTCGCCCAACCAGCCTGACAGGTTCACGACACCCTGCTTTGGTCTCTGAGTATCGCCCGTCCTGCATTGCCAAGCTCCAAGTGCGCATCTGCTCAGCATTGGCCTTTCTGTCTCACGAAGGCGCTTCTCCTTCCTTCTTTTCTCGCTCTGAAATTTTGAGTCAGTGAGAGCCACAGACTCTTCGAACAGCTAAATCTGGGACTGGATTCCAGTTGTGCTCCTTTGAGAGGTAAGAACTGCAGAAAGCTGTCCAATTCACTGCCTGCACTTCCTCTTAGTTCTATTTGTAATATTCTCAACACAATGCTCCAGAGAAAAGAATTTTCCTCAGATGTGCAAAGTTGTTGCTCGTCTGCTCTCTGGCACTGAAAATACTGTTCATAAGAATTCTGACGCTACCTCCTGTTCCTCGCAGGTAACCTCTTGTTTTCTTTCCGAAGTTCTTGGCATCAACTCTTTCTGCTTCAAGTTTCGGTAGATTTCTGCTTTTATTCTCACAATATTGGATGATACTATAAGGCATTCCACGTATGTACTTGATAGGTTAAATTAATTTACTTCACTGAATTTTTCTTTTCCCCCAGAAAAATCAACCCAATGTTAGAACTCCTGTATTAATGTTCTCGGATGCCTTCCTTTAACAGTTTCTATTTCTCTCTGTAATTCATTTTGGTTTTGGAAACCTTAGCAGTTATGCTATGTGTCTGAATTTCAGTCGGATGCTTTCAACTTCCATAGTCTCTTTCTACTATCACATTGTATGTATGTTGTTTTCTTCTATATTCAATTTTACTAAAGATACTACTTAGCGATTCCAACTTTGCACTATGTTCACTGTCTCCTCTGCAGTACATTTTTTTTTTTTTGGTTCTATTCGTATTCTTTCCCCAAAAGGCTGGTGACCGTTGACACTGCTCACATCAAGAATTACTAACTAACACACATGTTGGCTGGAACTTAGTGCCACTGCTGGGACATTGGTAGTTAACAGGCTTTATTTTTACTTGGCTGCAAGTAGTGGAAAATCCAAATAAAGTGGCTGAAACAGCATAGAACATGTACAGAGATAGAAAGGGACTGTTTGTAGATGAGCAAAGTTTTTTTTTTTTTTTTTTTTTTCTTTCCTCACCACCTTAGTAAGCTGACAAGCACAAATCGTCTACGTAGACACAAACAATGTGATGAAGAGATAGAGTGCTCTTTTTAATGTTAGTGAGCTAATAACCCTTCCTCAGAACCTCCTAAGGCCTCCCAACGTACGACTGTTCTGGACAGAGCCAAATGCTGATGTCTGAGATTAAGGGAGACGTCACAAGTCATTATTTGGGACTTTCACCTTCTAGAGTGACAGCCGTGCTCTGCCAAAGAGGAGAAGCTCAGGAAGTGACATCAGTGTTATCTGGGTAACACAACTCAGTGGCTGCCACACACATGGTGCTACAGAAATCTAGATACTTCAGGTAGATTAGAACTACTCACTGCTCATTCTACTAACACATAAAGCTGGTGTCGCTGGAACCCAGAGCTGCTGCGTGCACCTGGAGGAGCTACTGTGCCCAGGTGTACGGCTTCCTGATGTTTGTGGGACCTGGCCCCATTTATGACGTCTTCCTCTTGGGTTTGTTTCTGTGAGCGCCAGAATGTACTGGTGACCTTTGTCTGACTGCTTTCATCTGTGTGGATTTGCATCTTTTCACTTCCTGATCATCACTTTAGTGGAGTATTGCTAGGAAGAAAAAATTTACATACATATTAAGTCTATCGCTTCGATTTAGGAGTTTAGCATTTAATTTTAATAGAAAATTGACCACCTGTCTATCTTTTCCACGAACGCTGAAGGAAAAACTTAGGAGTTCATTACATCTGACGACTGTCCCACAAACATCTCCTGGAAATTACCTCAGAATATCAAGGATTTAAGAAGCCTTTGCTCGTTCCTACTCCAGTCCTATATGTCTATAAATTTCTTTCCTATGGGAAATGTCAATGCCACCGCAAAGCCCATTTCTCTCATCTGCCATTTTGCATATGGTAATTTTTCCTTCATATTTTCATTTCTTTCCACCTGAAATCACTCATCTTTGAATTTGTGTCCTCACAGAAATCAGCTTTCACCCCATATCTCCACTCTTTAAAATCTAATATAGCTACTGTTTCTTTTCCTTTCCCAGATATATTCCAGATTTTCCTTTGAAGTGCCATGATTCTATAAATTTCAGGCAATTTTCAGTGCTCTATGAGAAGCACAGCTACATAATATTCTGAGCCTCATTTTTACAATGTAGATTAGAGGTTGGAACAAAGCAAGCTATTCAGGATGAAAAGTGCAGAGCAGTTATCTCTCCTTTATAGTTCATGGAAGACAGCAGTCATCTAGGAGAATAGCTCTTATTTGAATAATAGAAATGCATTATTCAATTTATATACCTATTTCAGTAATACTTGTGATCACTAGTATGAAAAACAACTATGATCCAAACCATTTTCAAAATATGAGACTACATGACATCTATGATTTTAATGATCTTAACATTTTGTCATATATTCATAAAACAAAACATATTCATATTCTCTAAAATAATATCTTGAAAGGGGAAACTTTTTGAAAAAGCTTTAAGTGCTGACAACTTGAAATATACAACAAGGGCCAGTGAGATAGCTCAGTGGACTAAGTGCCTGCTTAGGTGAGTTTAGGGACAAGGGTTCAATCCCTAGCACCACATAACGTGCCAGGCCCATCCCCTGGCATCCTGTGCCTGAGACAGAGTCCAGGCACGGTGGCAGACTCGTAGTGATCCCTCTATCTCAGCCTCCTCTGTGCTGGGACTACACATTCTCTCACCATGCTTGGCTCCAGGTCCTCCTCTGCACCCCGGAGGTTATTCTGGGGCAGACAAAGCTTGTGGTACCAGAGAGTCGAACCCAGGTCCTTGCAGTTGCCAGGCAGGTGCTTAGACAGCCAAAATATCTCTCCAGCCCAAGCATCATAAAATTTCAAAATGAGATTGTAGGAGATAGATAGATGGATAGACAGACAGACAGACAGACAGACACACAGATAGACAGAAGGTAGTTAAGATAGCTATGCTACTACTTGCTATTCATATACTGAAAAGAAAAGTGTATGCCTAAACACTTTGTTTTTTTAAGAACAGTTTTAGGCTACAGTAAAAATGAACAAAAACTGCAGTTACTGAAATAGTATTTCTTTTTCTGATGAAGAAAATCTCTTCCACTTCTATTTGTTTTAAATATTTGGGTCTGCTCTATTATCATTACTTTTTAGTTGGTATATTACTCAAAGTCCATGTAGACCACAAAGTATCTTTCTATCAGGTAGACTACGTGGTTAGGATTGTCACATAAATTACTGGTATATAGTTACCAAATAAAATGAAGCCATTACACCTAGCCTCAAATGGCAACTCTAAAATATAGGTGTGTGCTTCTGCCTGTGTTGCTCACAAATCATGCAACATGTATGCTTTAAGCATAAGCTTTAAAAGTGAAAAGTTTGCCATAGAGTAATAAGACTTTTACAATAGCAAGAAATGAATAGATTCCATTATCTGGAGGAACAAAGCTAACATCTTCTCTGCATCTTATGATCCAGTGTTTGCACTACCTCCTTTGCGGGACTCCGGAACACACTGAGGCATTAGTACTGCGACAGGCATACACGCTGTTTTAGGACCTGCTCTGTCCTCCAAACACAAGTTTTAAATAAATACAGAACTATAAAGTAACTGTAGAAAAAAAACATCAGAACTTACAAACCATCAATAGATAAAGCTACTACTTTCCTCTCCATATACTGCTATAAACACAAAAGAAATTTGTGTAGTGTAAAAAAGAACACACTAAAAAAAATCAGAAATTTTGTGTGTGTGTGGGGGAGAAAGAGCTCTGTTCTGTCTCCCTCTCTGTATTAAAAACAAGATACCTTTTCCTTGGCTGTCGTTCTCCAGTTCACATATCTATTTAACTATTTGAATTGTTCTTGGTTATTATCATGAAAGATAAACCCATTGTTGAATAGAAATGATGGGCTTGTTCTATATCTGAATTACCATTTAGTGAAAGTTTCAAAAATATATGAGAGTCGAAACAAAAGATGTCTAGGAAGGTGAACAGTGCTTGAAATTTGAAAGAAAACAATAAAATGCAGGGCCATGCACTCTAAAGGATCATCTTAATCATGCAAACAATGTGCCATGGTCA